>PVHP010013349.1:0-40000 GCA_004024765.1 Zapus hudsonius | reverse complement strand
ATACTGGGGAATTGAACCCGGGTCATTAGGCATCATAGGTAAGCACCTTAACCACTGAGCCATCTCTCCAGCCTTCATAACAAAGTTTTTAAAACTATTTTTATTTATTTGCAAGCAGAGAGACAGACAGAGAGAATGGCTGCACCAGGGCCTTCAGCTGCTGCAAAGTCCAGATGCACACACTCCTTTGTGCATCTGGCTTTATGTGGATACTGGGGAATTGAACCCAGGTCGTCAGGCCTTGCAGGCTGAGCCATCTTTCCAGGCCTCATAACAAATTTTTAAAGATTAAGTGGTCTTGATCAAGTAGACAGGTGGGCTTTCAGCATGGACAGAAGATAAAGGAGACATCTAATGGAACTGGGATCAAAACTCATCCGTGCCAGATGTGGTGGTGCACGCCTTTAATCCCAGCACTCAGGAAGCAGAGGTAGGAGGATCACTGTGAGTTTGAGGCCACCCTGAGACTACATAGTGAATTCCAGGGCTAACATGAGACCCTTCCTCAAAAATAAAAATCTCATTCACAGAACAGATATGAGAAATGATCTTCACCCGACTCTCCCAAAGAGAAAAATCCGTGGATCCCTGGCATCTAAGCCTTGGAATGTTTCTACCCTTTCAGAAGAACTGGGGGTATGGTAAGCAGACGTGAAGACAGGGGACCACCCCACCCCATCTCTCAGCTCTGCCCCACAGGTCACTCTCAGGAGATAGCCTGGAGCTGGTACTTACCTTCTGTCGCTGCTGAATGTTGGCCACTGTGTCGGGCTGGAAGTCCAGCTTGTCCGTGCGACAGAGCTTCCAGTACAGGATAACGACAATCACTGTCACCACCAGCACTGGGATGACCACACCAACAACGACCCACAGGTTACTGCTCTGGGACTCTGGGGATGGTCTCTTCACCCTGTCCACAGCTACAGATGAAGAAGGACGAGTCTCATTAACGCTCACTCACTGGACACAGTGTGCCTCCCAAGAAGCCCAGAAGCCCCTGTCATTTCAGCTCTAGACAAGGCCATGGGTTATAACCTCCGCATGACAGGAAAGAAAATGTGACCAGGCAGACATTAGAATGTCACATATGGAACACATCAGAGATCGCTATGGCGCATATGACACAGAGAGGCACATGGCTAACCAGACGGCAAGGCTAGGATGACCCGAGCTCTCCTGGTTTGTAGTTTTTTTTTTCTCACTCAGGGCACTTCCATACCAAAAAGAGTTCTGTAAAACTCTGTTCAAATTTGAGAAGAACAGCTACATGCCCAGAACACAGCCCTGGCCACTTGTCCTCCAGGTCTCCAGAGAGCACATGAGCTAGAACTCGGGGGTCTGGGGAAGGAAGCCCTTCCTTGTGCCACCCCAGCCTCACTCCTGAGCTCTCTCCTTATACACAAATGTTCACTGACCATTCTGAAGGAAAGACATACTGATGGGCAAGCAGACAAACAGACCTCAAGAAGCACGGCTTCTCTTTGGGGAAGGGAAAACCACCAGGTAATGTCACCCTCTATAGCACTATCTACGGAGCTGCAGCAGGAGCGCCAAGGCATTTCCACCTAGGCAACTATTAAGCCACATGCCGAAGACGGCACCTGCGCAGTGGCATTAACCACACTAGGCGAGCCAAGTGGGACCACGGCAAAAGTCCACCAGCAGGCAAAGGGTAAACAAATGTGGTCCGTCCACACAACAGATGCTCATTGGGTTTTGCAAGAGGAAGGAGGTCCGGAGAGAGCCACCAGGATGAACTCTGAGGGGACACCAAAGGAGAGACAGCCTAAGGTCCGCTTCCATGAGGTTCCTAGAAGAGGCAAATTTACAGACAGAAGGAAAAGTCGTGGCCAGGAGCCGGGGCTTCTGTGTGGGATTAAAAATGGTCTGGAGATGGACAGTGGAGGTGACGGCAGACATTGTGCATTTAACTAATGATGTCACTCGTGTACACTTCAACATGGTAAAAAATAATCAATTTTATGTTACGTATATCTTAGCACAGTTCTTTTAATTATGAACATGATTCTTGGGTTGTACTAAAAAAGAACGTCACCATGTTTGTTTGGAAACTGAGTCTGAGTAAATAGGGGTTTTTTGTTTGTTTTGTTGTGTGTGCACAGTAAGTGTGGTGTGCATATTCATGCATGGGGTGTATGCACACATGTGTGTGCAGATGTGTGCAGGCGTGTGGAGACCAAAGGAAGGAGCTGGGTGTCATTCTCTATTTGCTCTTCCACCTTATTTCTCCCAGATAGTCTTGCTCACTGAACCTGGAGCTTCCTTTTTTTTTTTTTTTTTTGGTTAAACTAGAGCTGATCAGGGGGCCCCAGGGATCCTCCTGTTTCTACCCCCTAGTCCTTCAGAGCTGGGGTTACAGGCATGCACAGCCATGCCCAGTTTATTATATGGGTGGTGGGGATTGAACTCAGGTCCTCATGCTTGGGCAACAAGTATCCTAACTTGAGCCATGTCCCCAGCCCCAGAATATGTAACGTAGCATTGCCTTCTCTTTCTCCCATCACCCTCCCTGAACCCTTGAAGCATGCACTTTAACTGAAACTACTCTACTTAAGGTACCAGGTGTCAGTTATTTATATTAAGACAAATCTTACCCTTTGGAATCTGACCCTCCACCTTCACTGCCATCCCTGCCTCAGCCCCTGTCTTTCATGCCCTGGATGACCTTGTCTCCATCCTTCAGCTCCTTCCTCTAGCTGTCCCTCTGCCCAGGGCCTCTTCATCCTTTGCTTCTCTGCCTCTCCGCTCCACGTCCACTCACTGCTCTCGCACTCAGATCCAGGCACTCAGCCATATGCTCCTCTGCTCGGTCTCCTCTTATCCCTGCAGAAGGCTTCAGAAAAGCCTTCCCACGCAACACTAATCTCTTCCTTGTCTAAATTCTTTTGTTCTCGCTGTCTTTGTCTTATTGTTCTCTTAAATGCCTCTCTTGCGATGTACCAGCTTCATACACGTTCCCCTCGGCTCCTTAATCCACTAACCCCTCCCTGTCAAGTCTCTTCAGCACATCTAAATTGTGATTGGCTGGGGCTGTTTCTTACCGGCTTTCATGTCCTATAGTGGCTAATACCTGATCTAGGAATCAAAATGTGTCTGCTCGAAGATGCGTTAGCATAAATGTTTTTAGTGTAGGCTTATGCTAGGTTACGCACCTAAGACAGGGAGGGACTCTAAATCAAATGAACTACGAGAAAGACACAGATTAGAGCAAGAAGGACTCTGTAATCCATCCTCCAGATTTATAGCCAGTCTGATCTTTCCTCTGCTGGCCTGAATCAACCTATACAGATGATGGCCATGCCTCTTTCCTCCTTGCAGCTTTCGTCCAGTATTTTTCCCCTAAAACTTCAGTCTTTCTTAAATATGTTTTCCACATAATTTCAGTTTGTTCTCTGACTTCCCTCACAGGAAAACACATAATAAAAGCCAATGTGCATTTCTCCTAGATTTCAGCCTTGGTGAGCACGAGGCCCCTCTATAATCTTTCCTCAGAGCTTTCCTCATGGACACAGTCCGGCTCTAATCCCTGCCCGAGAGCCTCCTTCTTCCAGCTCCCCACGTGCTCACAGCTCTACTCCAGTTTTCCTCTAAAACTTCAGTCGCTCTTGAGGTCATGTTTTCCACATGAGAAGGTGTTCTGGCCTTCCTTCCCAGATCCCAATTCCCCTTAAATAAACTCCACAATTTGTGATTTCTCCCCAAATAATTCATAATTTGCCCTCCTTGAATCCATCTTTATTAAAGATGAGGAAGGAACCCAGAACTGGGGGTTCATAAATCTGGAGGACCCTCCCTGGGCCCCCAAATTCCTACATCAATAGGGGAAGATGGCTAACCACATTTTATTGTGGTTGGTCTACCTGCCCACTTTTTGGATCCAAGGAGAAAATATCTAACCATATTTTTTTTTCATATTTTAACGCCGTCGTTTTATCTTTTAGTTTTGTAGCTGGACAGGAGCTAGGTGGGGATTTCTCATCACTGAATGAAAAGCCAGCCATGGTCGACCTTTTAACTTGGTGGTCAGTGCAAGCACTTTGAAGATCTTTGTTGCTGCTGCTGCTGCTGCTTGCTGGAAGGCCAGCATTTGAAAAATCTTTACCCGCTCCTTCTTTAACTCCCTGCCTGACCCAACAATGGATGCTCAGCTCCTACTGCAATCAACCTTTAACAGAACATCAGCAGAGAGGCACCCTCCCACCATACCCTGTTCCCCATGGAAGCAACATCAGAAAGTACTTTTGCTATTGCTTTCTTACTGATTTAAAACAGGACACACTAATATGCAGTCATATCTCAAGTACATCAACACAGCCCACTGATGTTGTCACTGAAACGTTCCCATCATCCTCCATCAAATGCAGATAATTCAGCCATCACCCCATGTCCTGGTTAGTCTCCAGGGACAAGGACAGACTTCACAAAGAGCCTTCTACTCCAGAGAGTAATTTCAAAGCTGTCAATTAAAAACTGCATTGTCAGCTGGGCACATGCCTTTAATCCTAGCACCGGGGAGGCTGAGGCAGGAGAATTGCTGTGAGTTCAAGGCCAGCCTGAGACAACCAAGTGAATTCAGGTCAGCCTGGGCTAGAGTGAGACCCTACCTCAGAAAAACAAACAAACAAAACGAAAACCTGCATTGTCTCTTATATGTCCTTGGTAAAATTCTCTGAAGCTAAGAATTTACTTATTCTTATATTGGTGACAGAGAAGCAGCACTGAAAAGGGTAAGGAAGGATCAAGGACTCTTTGTGTTCAAGACCCTGAAGGAAGCCAATCAACTAGAGTGCACCCCCAGGCTTCCTGAGCGACGTGCAGAGGGGGACATGGGAGATTTGGGAATGAAAACAGAACACGTTGTTTTACTTAAGACGAAGTTTTTACAATGAGAAATGGTACAAGAGTAGAGGAAAGCCTAATGCTGCTGTAAGGTACTGTGACTTGGAGATGGTAGGCAGGAAAAAGCACCAACGGTCACAGTCACATGCAATGGAAATCTATAAGAAAAAAGGTCTCAGCAGCTTTAACAATTGGCATCCTCCATAAATGTCAATTCATGACAAGGTTTTACTCATAAGCCTACCATATACATACCGAAAGGCTGTGAATCCAGGGCCCGTTGTTAGAAAACGAGTGGCTCTGGAACCCAGCACAACCCGGATGACACAATTCTTGGACTTACGTTGGGCAATAGCACCTTGGATTCGGTACCCCAAGATGATGGCTGCTCTCTGGAGGTCTATCTTGTTGATCAGATCTGAAGATTTGACTGCACTGAGCCTCTCTCCGTCCTGATCCTCCACAAAGTAGATGAGTTGCACAGGATTATCCTCTCCCTCCAGCCTGGACACGTTGACCACCTGAGGAATAACAGGAACCGTTAGCGCTGCAGACACTTGAGTTTCCAAGTCCTTTCTTGGGCTACTTAGTTGCGACTGTGTCCTTCGGGATTTGTTCCAGCCCTTATAATACTTATAATACGTCATCCACAGACCCTGAATACCACACTGCTCTCTCTCGGTGGGAAGAGAGACAAATGAAGGTTGCAAGAGAGACAAATGAAGGTTGCTCTGTGTGAAAGAATCACTGTGCTTTGTCTTATTCTTGACCACTCTGGGACAAAGGGGCAGTAGGAGACCCACAGCATAGGACTGGCAAGTCCAGGCAGTCTCCACTTATCACTAGTTACTTCAACATACCCACCATGTCACAGGAGGGAGCAGCTGCTCCCCAGCTGCGAATGGTTCTATCCTCTCTTCTTGAGTCTGCAAGTATTTCCTGCTCACATCCTTGGTGCTACTGGCATGATGGGCTAATTCTTTATCATGCCACCACTGTAGATGGGTAACAGCATCCTTGCCCTCTATCCACCAGATGCCAAGGCCAACTGACCCTCCCTGTGCCACCCAATGTGACAACCAAAAATGTCTCCAGGCACTGCCAAATGTGTAACCTTATAAATTTATGATCTATGGGTCAACTAGAACTTGACTTCAAAATGCACCTCTCACTGGGCGTTTTGGCACACACCTTTAATCCCAGCCCTCAGAGGCAGAAGTAGGAGGATCACCGTGAGTTTGAAGCCAGCCTGAGACTAAGAGTGAGTTTCCGATCAGCCTGGGCTAGAGTAAGACCCTACATCAAAAAAAAAAAAAAAGTACCTCTCTGTGTTGGGCTTCAGAATCTCAGAGTTTGCCCTGATGCAATTTGATTTGTTTCTGTTTCTTTTCATAATATAAAACCACTTCACTGCCCCTTTAGACTCCAGCAAGACACTGGGCTAACGTCCTGACAAAGCATCAATGAGCCCCTTATTTTACACATGCAGTTTGAGGTTTTGGTCTGAATATTTGCCATTAGCAACACACAGCTGCTACATTTCAATCCATGAGTACGGACTGGTGACACTGGGCACAGCAGGTGGACTCCTCCTTTATCTCAGGAAACTTCTGATAAATCAACAATTTCATGACTTCACCAGGAACTCCTTCATCCAGATCATGTCCAAAGGTCCTTAACAACACAGGTCCATACTCTGACCTCTTGAGAACATTTGTAGAGTTGATCCAGGCACGTTCATCCTGCCCTCCACCTGCTGTTCTGAGGCCAGTTACTGACCACATCTGCACTCCAGCCACCTCCTCCCTCCCCCATGGCTGTGTTGCAGTGGCTAATTTTTTCTTAGCCTGTAGAATGAAATATCACAAGGGCTATTTAAAAATCTAAGCAGAGTGCATCCACCTGTTCCTCTACTCATGCAACCTTTCCTACTGAAAAGGCTGGTAAATTTAGAAAGTATAGTATCTTTTTTAGAATATTTATTTATTTGGGAGAGAGAATGGGTTCACCCGGGCCTCCTGCCAGTGTAAACGAACTCCAAATGCATGCATTACTGTGCATCTGGCTTTACGTGGGTACTGGGGAATTGAACCTTGCCCTTCAGGCTTTGCAAGAAAGCATCTTTAGTCACTGAGCTCTCTCTGTCTATCCTCCTAGAAAGTATAATTTCTTCTTGTACAAATTACAATCCCAAATACCCAGTGATACTGGGGAATCGAACCTGGGTTGTTAGGCATTGTAGGCAAGCGACTTAACCGATGAGCCATTTCTCCAGCCTTGATAGTCAGTTTGATTAAAGACTCTATAAACTGTTCAGTCTGAAAGTAACTGGCAGAAAATTTAATCCCAGCATCCCCTTCAGGTGACAGCTAATCATATTTGTATCCAGAACCACACACAGTCAGGATGGTTTTTACAGAATCATCACTTTGGGGAATGCTTTCAATTTCATTTTTTAAAATTGGTTTCTCACTAGAAGCATATGAACATTATATGGCCTTTTGGAAAAAAAAGTTTAAAAACACATGCAAAAAAGTATAAAGAATGAAATGGAAATCTTGTGAAATTCAGCCAATTAAAGAAAACCCTTTTTAAAAGCTTTGGCATATTTCCTTCCATTCCTTTCCCCCATGAATTCTATATTAATATCTAGATTATACACATACTTCTTTTTATGACCTCTTTTCACTTGAGCTTCTTTCTATATTACAATTTTTTAAATGGAAATATTCTAATCTATAAAGATTTACTGTTTATTCTCTAGTTGCCAGATGTTTTGGTTGGGTCAACATTTTTATGTTCACAAATGAAGTTCTGGAGAAGAGCTGCTACACACAAACCCCTGTCCACATTTCCATGTCTGACTGCTCTGAGGGAGATCAGCAACATTTCCTGGTCTGTGAGCTGTCTGTCAGGCGGCATCAGCCTGGGTTGGCTTGGTCAACTTCCACAAATGTGATATTCCTACTTTTGGGAGCTGCTGTATCTAATTTACTGTCTTTTCATCCCATTTTCTGGTGCCTCACGTGTGCCCTCAGCCTTTTAGCTGCGTGAAGCATAGGTTATTAAGGTAAAGCTTTTATCATTCATTTTAACTTTTGGGCTTTCTTTTATGCTTGTTTAATGATTACTCTCATTTTAAACTTCTCTGTGATGACTGTCTCTGGCAAAGGAAACCTAAGAACCATCTCTCTGGGACAGAGAGCAATGTCAAGAGGGAATTGGGTGAAGGAGCCGGAGGACAAGGAGGAACCCTCGCTCTACCCACTTCACTTCTGCATCTCGTTCTTGGCACTCCCACCTGTCATCCCACCTCTGCATTGCTCTATCACCTTGGCTTCAGGTTTCTGAAATGCCCTTGCTCTAAGAACCCCATTTTCCTGGCCCTTCAAGGGAATGGTCAAGAAAGAAATGCCCACCATTCACACAGAGACAGGAGCAAACAACAGCTCCCCCTCTACTTACGGTCAAGGATGAGCATGTGAAAATGGCTCACATTTCAGTTCAAACAAATTTGTCTCTCTGACCTGTCTGCTAGCTTGCCAGAACGGCGAAGACAATAAAAGCTTGAAGAGAGAGCAGAAAATGCCCCTCTGCATGTCTCTTCAAGTTTCCAACTGATAAATGGTCCATTTCTGAGATGTCATATTCTATAAAGTATGCTAAATTTAGGGCTAGGGGATGGCTCAACAGTTAAAGATGCTTGCCCAGACACACGAAGTGGCACATGCATTTGGAGTTTGTCTGCAGTGGCAAGAGGCCCTGGCATACCCCCATATTCCCCCCTTCCTTACAAATAACTAAAGGAAATGGGTTTTTTTAGTATGCTAAATTTTGGTAGTTTAAAAAAGCTGCTCTTCAAAAAACAAAGTCATAGCCCGGTGTGGTAGAGCACACCTTTAATAACAGCACTTGGTAGGCAGAGGTAGGAGGATCACTGTGAGTTCGAGGCCACCCTGAGACTACATAGTGAATTCTAGTCAGCCTGGCTAGAGTGAGACCTTACCTCAAAAAAAAGAAAAAGAAAAAGTCATGTGATGGCCTAGGAACTGCTAAGAAGTCTTCTGCTGTGTTCCAGAGGTCCAGTGCAAGGCCACCCAATTACTATGACTTGGTCAGTGTGTGCCTGGACTCTAGCTGACCTGCAATGCTGCCATACTGAGTTGCTACCTAGCGGAGCAATAGGTTCTTTGTGGGCATATTCCTGTTGACATGAAAGCAGAGGTTTTCAGTGGGCTTTTCCTCTCTGCCCCTCTCCTTCTGTGAGTACCTGCACCACGCTGTTTCCAGCGGCCACCGTAGCCCTCCTCCACATGCGCCTCCGGGTGGGCACCTCACTGAGCAGCTGGGCCAGTTTGCGCTCCATCTCAGCCGGAAACACTTCACTCTGGAGCTGCTTCTCCACGACGCCCAGGAGGACTACATTCAACAGGAAACACACGGCACCCAAACCAGTCGGCCAGGAAGAGAAGAGATGCGTTATCACATGTATGTGTATACATATGTGTGCATACATATGTGTGTGTTTATGTAAGAGACTCATACAGGACCACTGTAAAATGCTAATCCCTAGAAAAGAGAAACACTGGACAGGAATAGGGTGAGGGAGAGCCACCAAGGTGATACTCTGGAATCTTATTCTTAGCTCCTACCAGACTGGAGGCCAGAAGCCCCAGGAACTGGTCACTCTATGAGCTTGGAATATTAAGTCTCTACCCAAGATCAAGCATTCTGTCTGTTGGGACTTATCTTAAAACTTGTAGAGATAATGGGAGTTCCTGTCTTGTCCTAAGACTTGGGCTCACAATCTAACTCAGGAAAGGATGCCTGTCTATCTCCTGCTATCTGTGTTAGACAAGATCATCTGGATAGACAATCTGTATATCAGCAGGGTGAGGGGGAAGCAGCACGCACTTTTCAACAGAACTCTCTGAGAAATAACCATAGGCAAGTCACTTAAGTACTTGGAAGACTAGAAAATGGGGACCATATACCACATGCAAAGAGGTGAGCCCTTTCATGGAATGTATATACTAAAATGTATATATTAGATTTCAGGGTCCGATAAGTGACTATCACTCCTTAGACACCCTCTTTCCCCATGCCCAGTCACTGTGGGCTTACATGCTGTGTACCTGTGAGTGTGTAATTATCTGTCACAGGTTTATAAATCAGGTTAGAAAGCCTTGCTCTGAAATGCCCTCACTCTAAATACCTGACCCAGACTCCAAATTACCTTCTTCATCCTCACAACACAGGGAAAAGAGCCTTGCTTCTGAACTTCATCCTGTCCTGGGTCAGGAGACTGTTGATTCTTGTTTAAAAAAAACACTACCCTGGACTTGATGTCTGAATTTTAAATTCTTTTTGTGCCATAACTCAGTGGGACACATTGCCACAGCCTAAATTGAATCCCTTTCTCATTCATTCTTTGCCAAGAACTGAAAGTACATTTTGCCCTGATTTTAGGAAACAGGAAGGGTGTGTCATTCTCAATATGTCCTTCTTAGTCTTATAATCCCCAAACATTACATAAATTGAGCATACCTGTTCTGACCCAAGAGGACTTCAATAACTGAGACAAGTTAAGCTGTGGGTACTGGAAAGCTAAAAAACAGGAAGAGGGAGGGAGGGAGAAAAAAATCTGTAAGATAAAAGAAGGCAGGGCCTTCCCCAGTCCCATCACAGAAACAGCTTCTCAGAGTTCTAGAAATGCCATTGTTCTAGATATGCTTGCACAGTGCTCGGCAGTGCCTCAGGGTAGATACCACAGGCCTTGGCCTCCCGGTGAGTCTCAGTATAACCTTGCTGCCCAGCACACTTACCAGTCTAGCTGTTTACACACATACTGTGCATCAATCAAAGTCACTATATATGTATAACAGCTTTACTCCTGTCAACGTTCATGTTTTGCAGGTTACTCTTTTTAATTTCCAGGTTGACCTGGAACTCACTCTGTAGCCCAGTCTGGCCTTGAACTCAGGCAATCCTGCTACTGAGTGCTGCTGGGATTAAAGTTGTGTGCCACCACACCCAGTATAAAGCTACTTTCCTATGGTGCTTACTCTCAGAAAGGAAGACACTGTGAGTGAGAAGGACTATGGAGACCCCCCACCCCATGGTACTTAACTCTCAGGAAAAAATAAATACATAAAGGAAGGTGCAATAGAAACCCCTGGCTGGAATCTGAAAATTTGGGATTTTAACTGATTTATACTCTAGAGCTCAGTCCAATATTGCCTTTGGAACAAGAAGTCCCAGTGAAACTACAACACGATAAAGGGAGGCTTGTGTCATTACACATTCGTTCAAAGCTATGGACTCAGGGGTAGCAGTGTCACTAAGCTGTGGTGTGGGAACATTTAAGTGCGTGAGAGCAGAGCCGAGGGGAAACCTCTGGCCCTTTGGATCCTATTTGCTATAAACCCAAAACTGCTCATTAAAAAAACTATGGTCTTTTTAAAAGTTAAGAATGTTTTTTTAAAACGAGAACCAACCACCAGCAGCGATGGCAACAGCTGTACTCACGCTCTGCGATCTGCAGCACTGGGTACCCCAGGTAGAAGCTGAACTCCACCATGCTGAGGTTCCTGAGCAGCTCGCTCACCTCCGACCCATTCAGAAATCCATGCGTGCTTTTAACAGCGAAGATAATGTTCACTGGGCCCCTGCGGGGAGCCACCCTCGAAGAACCAACCGTGACATTTAAGATCTGAAAGAAGGAAGTCAGAAGGAACTGCTGAAGAAACTGAGATTTCTCTTGGAAGTTCTCTTTATTTTAAAATTATTTATTTATTTTTAAGTGTATGTCTTATCACCCTCTGCAAACAAACACAGGACGCTTGCACCACTTTTTGTGTCTGGCTTTGCATGGGTGTTGGGAAATTGAACCCAAGATACAGGCTTTGCAAGCAAGCACATTTAACCACAGAGTCATCCACCTAGCCCAGTTCTTTTTTAAAGAGAATTTTAAATTTAAATTATATATATATATATATATTGGCCAGGCGTGGTGGTACATGCCTTTAATCCCAGCACTTGGGAGGCAGAGGTAGGAGAATCACCATGAGTTCAAGGCCACCCTGAGACTACATAGTGAGTTCCAGGTCAGCCTGGGCTAGAATGAGATCCTACCTCAAAAAATAAACAAAAAAAAAAAAAAATTAAGGGAGTTTTTAAAGTGGAGGGGTTGGTTTGTTTGTTTAGCCAAGACATTTTTCACTATATAGTCCAGGCTAGTCTGGGACTCTCCGATCTCCTGCCTCAGTTTCCAAAATGCTAAGATAACCAGCATGTGCTAACAAGCCTAGCTCAAAAGAAAGTAAAGATTTCAAAGGAAGAGGAACTGTCTAGTTTTCTTCCCTTTTGCAAGAGTTCACACAGTTTTTTGAAAAAAATTTTTACACTGTGATAAACTGCTCGAATATTTATAGTCCTTCCCCACTCTGCCTCCCGCCCCAAATCCCCCTGAACTAACAGCTGGACAAAGGGGGATATATCCACAACAGCACTGAGAATAGAAGAAAACCAGAGATTCTGTCAAATTCCTGGAAGACAGAGAAGGGAGGGATGGAATCACACTGAAATAAACCAGACCCGAGGGAACCAAGACTCAACACACACACACACACACACACACAGCTGAGAGTCATTTCTCCCAAGAGGGCCCACAGAGGCCCCACAGTAGAGAGCCGAGGACCTGAGCCCAAAAGTAGGTTACAGAGCAGGGATCAGTGTAATTAATTAGAAGGCTGTGTGCCAAGAGCTGAGTCAACTGCCTTCCTTCTCTTTCCCTAATTGCCACACCCAGGCCAAAACAGGCACCCCCAGCTCAACAGCTCCCAGGATGGCCCCCTGCCTGAGGGAACCAAAGGCATTTTGTAGGTTGAGAAAGGAGCAGGGATAAGTAACCCCCATGCACACCAGGGCATGAAAGACAGAAAAGAGAAATGGAAATGAAAGGAAGAGTCTGGGTGGAGGGGCTGGGGAAATGGCCCACCAGAGTTCAGCTCTCCAGCACCCAAGTAAATAAATGCCAGGTGGGTCTGGTGGCCTGCCTGTAATCTCAGCCCTTGGAAACACTTCAACGGAGACCATAGGTAACAATGCCATAGAGAGGTCAGCCCTGGACCATATGAGCTAGAGGGCAGAAGGGTTGAGCACATCTTAAATGAAAGAGGGGACAGAGTACTACCCTCCAGGATGCGCTTACCTGGATGGTGAGATTATAGGACCCCAGGTGATGTTTCCTCACTTCAAAGAGAGCAGTCATCAGGCCTTTCTCAATGCCATGGGTGAAGTTGCAGAAGCCAGTGTCCACACTGGGAGGTACAAACTGAAGTACTAAAAAGAAGGACAGCAGTCAAAGTCCTGTGAACGAGGTGCTGGGTAAGGATTTAGGAATGAAATGGGGGAAGGCATTGAAATAAACAAACTCATTCACAGAATGAAACACCACGAATTATTTTTTTCCATATGTAAGTTTGTGTGTATGCATGTTTGTATGTGTGTGGGCTAGTAAATATGTGTGCATGTATATGGGGGCCAGAGGTCAACACTGGCTATCTTCCTCAATTACTCTCCACTTTATCCTCTGAAACAGAACCTCTCATTGAAACTGGGGCTCACCAATTCAGCTGGACTAGCAAGCGGTAGAGATCCTCCAATCTCTTCTTCCCCAGCATTGGGATGACAGGCATGTGCCACCACGCCTGGCTTTCACGTGTATGTACTGAGTATCCACACCCCTCATGCTTGTGTGACAAGCGCTTTATCAACTAAACTCTTCCCAGACCCTATTTCTTATCTTCTTTTGTTTTGGTGTATGTGTGTGGTGGTGATGATTATGACGGTGTGTATGTGTGTTCATGTGTATGATTGCACGCATGTGTGTGGAGGTCAGAGGACAACTCTTCAGGGTTGGTTGGTTCTCATCTATCTTATTTAAGCAGGGTCTCTTATCTCGTTTTTCAGGGTTGTGCTCACCAAGATACTGGTCTGTAAACTTTGAAAAATTTCTTCCCTGTCTGCCTCCCATTTCACCATAGGCATGCTGGGACTACAGAAGACCACCAGAACTTCCAGCTTCTTACACTTACAGGGGTCCTGAGAATCCAAACACAGGTGTGACAAGTGCTCCCTAGCCCTATCTCTTTTTTTTTTTTTTTTTTTTTTTGGTAGGGTCTCGCTCTAGCCCAGGCTGACCTGGAATTCACTCTGTAGTCTCAGGCTGGCGATCCTCCTACCTCTGCCTCCCGAGTGCTGGGATTCCTATCTCCTTTTTTTAAAAGGTAAGTTTCAAAACATTTTTATTTATTCTGGCACGTGTGTATGTGCATAGTACGGGTGGTATGGTATGTGTCATGTGTGGTGTATGCACATATGTATGAAGATACACCACACATATGTGTGAAGCAGCCAGAGGAGAAGTCGGGTGCCCTTCTCTAGTATTCCACTTCGTACTTCCTTGAGACTGTCTCTCCTCAGCCCAGAGCTGCCACTTTTTGGCAGTAAGGCCCAGTGACTCCCCAGTCTCCACCACCACCCACCCCCTCCATGCACTAAGGTTACAGGTACTCATGGTCATGCCCAGCTTTTTATGTGGGTTCTGGGGGGACTGAACTGGGATAATCTCGGGCCCTCCCAGGACTTCATGCTTAGGTGGCAACTGCTCTTCACTACTGAGCCATCTCCCCAGCCCCATATTTTTATTTTATTTTTAAAAAATATTTTATTTATTCATTTTCAAGCAGAGAGATAGATAGATAGAGAGAGAGAGAGAGAGAACACCAGGGCCACCACCTTGTGGGTCTGGCATATGTGGGTACTGGGGAATTGAACCCGGGTCCTTAGGCACTGAAGGCAAGTACCTTCACCGCTGAGCCATCTCTCCAGCCCCATATTTTTATTTTTAAGTAACACATAATAATGATATATGTTTGTGGGTTAGAGTGTGATATTTCAATACACGTAGGAACATTCAAAATCTTCTCTACTAACTATTTGGAATGTTCCACAGGCTGTGTCTGGAACCACTATTCTACATGCTATTTTGAGGTCTGCTCTCCAGCTTCCACATGTAGAACATGTGGTGTGTGGGTTTGTCACTAGCATTTCATTTAACACATAATGTCCTCCCATTTCATCCACGCAAACCAGAGGATTCTGTTCTCTACGATGATTAATATTCTGTTGTTTACATATGCCATGTTTTCTTTATCCATTTGTCTGTCCATGAACACATGCACCGAATGTGTATCTAGAGCTGCAAAAACATGAGAGTAGATGTCTCTTCAACATACTAATTTCACTAATTTGGTTATGTTTCCAGATGACTGAATCACATAGTAGTTAAGCTTCTAGTTTCCCACACTGCCTGTATTTACAACCCAATCAACATTATATGATCAGGAGATGGAGGCAGGAAAAGTCACAAATTTGCGTCAGGCCTGAACTACATAGCAAGACACTGTCTCAAAAAACAACAAAGAAACAAGTATATGTGGATTCCCCTTTTTCTGAATCTTCATCAGTATTGGTTAATTTTTGTCTTTTTATTTATAATACACATTCTAACTGAAGTTAGCTGATATCTCAATATGGTTTTGACTTGACGTTTCCTGATAATTAGTAAATTAGTATTGTGATGGTTGGAATCAGATGCCCCCCATAAACTTATGTGTCCTGAATGCTTGATCCCTAGCTGGTAGCAATTTGGAAGGTGGAGCCTTGCTTTTGCAGGAGGTGTGTTGTTGGGTGTGGGCTTGTGGGCACCACAGCCAGTTTCTCCTCGCCAGAACACGCCTCACTCTCCTGCTGCTGTTGTCCACCTGATGCTGGCCAGGAGGTGATGTGCAGCCTCTGCTCTACCATCTTCTCTGCCATCATGAAGCTTCCCCTTGAGACTGTAAGCCAAAGAAAATCCTTTCCTCCCGTTAGCTGCTTTTAGCTTTTAGCAACAAGAAGATAAGTACAAGCATTTTTTTCATATCCTTATTGGTTATTTGTAAATCATATTTTGAAAAATACCTATTCATTTGCCCATTTTTAACTCATTTTTAACTTACTTTTTTACTTAAATATTTTTTATTTATTTGTAAGGAAAGAGAATATGACTGAGAGGAAATGGGCACACCAGGGCCTCTTGCCACTGTAAACAAACTGCAGATGCATGTACCACTTTATGCATCCGGCCTTATGTAAGTACTGGGGAATTGAACCTGGGTCGTCAGGATTTGCTAGCAAGCACCTTTACCCGCTGAGCCATCACTCCAGCTCAACTTACTTTGATTTTTAAATATTTTTATTTATTTGCAAGTAGACAGAAGAAACAGAATGAGTATGTCAAGGCTTACAGCCTCTACAAATGGATTCCAGATGTATGCGCCACTTTGACCATCTGACTTTACGTGGGTATTGGGGAATCGAACCCAGGTCTTCAGGCTCTTCAGGCAAGCACCTTAAGCACTGAGCCATCTCTCCAGCCCCTACTTTGATTTTTAATTAACACATAATAATGATACAGATTCATAGGATAGAGTGTGATATTTCAATACATGTACACAATGTGTCCATGATCAGCACAGGCTAACTGGCAGATCTATTCAGTTGTTTGAACTCCTCACATAGTCTAAACATGAACTGTCAGGAGAATAGTTTGTAGACATTTTCTCCCATTCTAAGGGTGGTCACTTCACTCTGTTGCTCATTTGCATTTCTGTGCAGAAGGTGGTAGTTTCATAAAACTCCATTTGTCAATGTCCACTTAGTTGCCTGTGCTTTTGTGGTCCTATCCAAAAATCTCTGCATCTTTGCCCAGATCAATGTCCTAAAGCATTTCTTGTTTCATAGCTTAGGGTCTAACCTTTTGATCTCTAAACTGTTTTGAATTAGTTTTCGCATATGGTAAGAGACAAAGGTCTAGTTAAATTCTTTTGATTATGGCTAGCTTGTTATCCCAGCATCATTTCATGGTGAGACTGTCCTTTCTCCATTGTATGCGCTTGCTACCTTTGTCAAAAATCAGTGAGTCTAGCCAGGCGCGGTGGCGCACGCCTTTAGTCCCAGCACTCTGGAGGCAGAGGTAGGAGGATTGCCGTGAGTTCAAGGTCAGCCTGAGACTACTTCAAGCCTGAGTTTATGTAGTGAATTCTAGATCAGCCTGGGCTAGAGCAAGACCCTACCTCGAAATGCAGAAAAAAAAAATCAGTGAGTCTATTTCTGGGTTCTTATTCTGTTCTACTAGTTTATGTGTCTGTTTCTGTACAATGTCATGATTATTCTGAAACATTCTATAAGTATCTGATAAGTCCATTTAATTTCTATTATAGCTTAATTCTTATATTTTTGTTGCTATTATTGTAGTTTTTGGATGAAGTCCACACTGTCATTGTATTAAAGTCTATCTTTTCCTTTTGTTCAAGGTAGGCTGACCTAGAACTCACTCTGCAGTCCTAGCTAGCTTCAAACTCACAGCCATCTTCCTACCTCTGACTCCTGAGTGCTGGTGGGACTAGTTTTCAGCTAGTGAGTTTGCCTGTTTGCTTGTGGTTTTCTTTTCTTTTATCCATTCAGCTAGTCCATATCTTTTTACAGGGAAATTTAATCCATTTATACTCAAGGTTATTATTTATTAATAAAAACATACTACTGTCATTTAAAATGTTTATTTTCATGGATTGTATCATTTGTTCCTTTCTTCCTTTTATTGTTCATTTTTGTAGTTTGCTGATTTTCTGTATTCATTAATTTCTTCTCTTTCTCTTTTGTGTGTCTTCTCGAGCAAGTTTTGTGCTTCCATGCTGGTAGTTGTTATCCTTTCTTGTTTAGTAGGATTCCTTGTTCATTTCTTATAAAGACAGTCTCAGTTTTCCTGTCTAAGAATGACTTTATTTCTCCTTAACTTCTGAGGACAGTTTTGCTGGGTGTAATATTCTTAGTTGGCAGGTCTTTCACAACTATCTCATCTCATTCTTTCCTAACCTATAAAGTTTCTGCTGAGAAATCTGCTGTGAGTGTAACAGAACTTCCTTCATATGTGACTTCATTTATAAGTGACTTCACATATTCACCGTTTTTTGGAATTTCCTCTTTGTCTTAACTATAATATGCCTCAGAGAGGAACTTTGGGGTTTGGTCTATTGGGGGTCCTTTCAACTTCTTAGATCTGAATGTCCACATCTTTTCCAACACTTGAACATTTACAGCCATTCTTCTATTGAATCAGCTTTTCCATTCCCTTTCTCTTCTTGAAATGTCCATTATGTGAATGATTCCACGTCTCAAAGACTTCTATCCTTTTTCCTTCCTCCTCTGCATTCTTTTGTTTTTCTTTCCCTATCTTTCAACCCTTTCCCTCCTTCCCTTCCTCCTTCCTTCCTTTTTTCCTTTCTTTCTCTCTCTCTCTTTCATCTCTTTCTTTTCTGACTAGATTATTTCAAAAGACCTGTCTTCAAGCTCAGAATTTTTTTTTCTTTTGCTCAATATATCCTGCTGTTGAGGTCCTCAACCACATTTTTTTTTATTTCACTGACGGAGATCTTTAGCTCCATGGTTTGTAGTTAACACTTTTTATGTTATCTAACTTGCTGGAATTTTTATTTATATTATGAATTGTCTTCCTAATTTCACAGGGTTCTCTGTCAGTATTTCCTTATATCTTACTGAGTTTCCTTAGAATCATTGTATTTTTTGAGGCAGGGTCTCACTGTAGTATAGGCTGACCTGGAACTCACTCTGTAGTTCCTGGCTGGCCTCAAACTCAAAGTGATTCTCCTACCTCAGCCTCCCTAGTGCTGGAATTACCACCACACCCAGCTTATTTTTAAGTTATTGTTATCTTTTTTTTTTTTTGTTTTTTGTTTTTTGTTTTGTTTTTCGAGGTAGGGTCTCACTCTAGTCCAGGCTGACCTGAAATTCACTATGTAGTCTCAGGGTGGCCTTGAACTCACGGTCATCCTCCTACCTCTGCCTCCCAAGTGCTGGGATTAAAGGCGTGCGCCACCAAGCCATTCATCAATTTATTTTATTTTATTTTATGCAGTCTATTGCTAGAAAGGTATTGTGTTTCCTTGGAAGCATCACGTTATGCTGGTTTTTCATTCTTCTTAAATCCTTACATTGATATTTGTGTATCTAGTAGATCCATTGTTTCTACCAATTTCATAGGATGGTTTTCATAACAAAATACTCTCTACAGGGGCTGAAGAGATAGCTCAGTCAGTAAACTACTTGTCTTGCAACCATGAGGACCTGACCTCAATCCCTATCATCACATAAACATATCAGGCATGGTGGTGCATGCCTATACTTCCAATGCTGCGGAGGCAGAGATAGGAAGATCTCTAGGGATTGATATCCAGCAAGTCTAGACTAATTGGTGAGCACCAAGCCAATGAGAGAACTTGTGTCAAAAAAGGCAGATAGAGACTGGAGAGGTGCCTCAGTGGTTAAGGCACTTGCCTGCAAAACCTAATGACCCGAGTTTGATTCCCCAGTGCCTACATGAAGCCAGGTGCACAAAAGTGGCACATGTGTCTGGAGTTTGTTTGCAGTAGCTAGAGGTCATGGCACACCCATTTCTCTCTCTATCTCTCTATCTCTCTCTTTCATCTCTCTCTGCTTGCAAATAAATAAATAAACTATTTTTTAAAGATGCAGATGGAATCTGACCTGGTAAAGTTAGAAGACAACTTTAATTCAACACTGGCTCACCAAGAGGGTGTGTGGGAGCACCCTCAGTTCTTTTCACCTCTAGCTTCTTCTTGGAACTTTTGGGGGGGCTCCTCCCCACCCCCTGTAAGCTCTCTGACTCTGCTCTTCTCCTGCCTCTGTTTCCAAAAGAGCTCTGTTTTGGAGACAGAATCAGATCTCCTGACTCATCAACCAATAGAAGTCCCCTCTAAACATTTAAGTTTAACCAATAAAGTTCACCCCAACTGGATACCTAATTTCCATACAGGCCAAGGACAGCCTCATCCTCAGTACATAAAAGCCCCATTCCAGAGTGCTCAGTTGCAACCCCTTTTTGATACCCCTTCCCACTACAGGTTTTTTTTTTTTACTTTCACTTCTCAAGAAAGCATTGCTTCCCCTCCCCCCCAAAAGGCTGATGGTGCTCCTGAGGAATGAGACCTAAGGCTGCCCTCTAGCCTCCACATGCACATGCACACATATATCCACACATGTATACACACGTGGGAAGGGCTGGCTAGAAAGGCTGTGTTGGCTTTGGCTTCAGGTCTGGTGTCTGTATAGCTTCTCTAGGTATAATCAACATCAACAACATGTGCAAGGGGATCAGTGGCCTGGGTTACGGGGGTTATGAGATTGCACTACTGGCTGTGGGGTCCATATTAGTTTCCATAGGTTGTACAGGAGCAAGACCACTCCAAGGGGAGCAAGCAGGTGCATTGCACTGTTCTCAGTGGTAAGGCAGGTGACTGTCAAGGTCTGAGGGTCCCTGGGAGGCAGAATGCTCTGGTGGGACAAGGTGCAAAGGTGACTTTATACAATCTTGAGGACAAATGTGCTCAGAGCGAACTAAGGGTAGGGTTGTCAGAACTACTTGTGTGTTTCTCAGCACCAAGCTTCCAAAAGCAAGTTGCTCAATCACCTCCTGGGATAGAAGAGGACGAGCAGGGCTGCCTGCTTGCTTCTGGGGTCAGAGTGTGGATTATATCTATGGATCATCTGATGGGAATGCAGAAATCCAACTCTGTACCAAATGAACTCACTATCATGCTGTCGTCTCAGCCACTCAGGAGTCCGAGTCAGAAGGAATATTTGAGACAGTGAGTTCAAGTCCAGACTAGAGTAATATTCTATACATTGCAAGATACAATTGAAAACATTTCAAATATACCTAAGTTCATTAGAGATAAATTATTAAATATTTATAGGTGAAATGACATCACATTAAAACTTTTTCTGGGTCTTGGGAGATGGCTCAACAGTTACTGGCACTTGTTTGCAAAGCCTGTCAGCCTCGGTTCAAGTCCTCAGAATCCACATAAAGCCAGACTGGCATTTGTGCGCGCGCACACACACACACACACACACACACACACGTACAAATAAATAATTTTAAAAATAAGTTTTGCAATTTTATTTGAAAGTTAAGAAAAATCTTGATTATTTTTTAAGCTTATTGATAAGTATATGTGAATGTAGTATGTTAGTTTCTCTATTTTCGCACATGATTGAGAATGTCCATAATAAAAAGTGAAATATTAAGCTTGCCATGGTGACACAGGCCTTTAATCCCAGCACTTGGGAGGCAAAGGTAGGAGGATCGAGGAGTTCGAGGCCACCCTGAGACTACATAGTGAATTCTAGGTCAGCCTGGGCTAGAGTGAGACCCTATCTCAAAAAGAAAGACAGAAAGAGAAAGAAAGAGAGAGAGAGAGAGGAAGGAAGGAAGGAAGGAAGGAAGGAAGGAAGGAAGGAAGGAAGGAAGGAAGGAAGGAAGGAAGCAAGCAAGGAAGCAAGCAAGGAAGCAAGCAAGGAAGCAAGCAAGGAAGCAAGCAAGGAAGCAAGCAAGGAAGGAAGGTGAAATATATCATTAAAAGCTTACTGTTCATGTCAGAGGATACAATGATATAAATAGACGTGCATGTGTGTTTAATAGTCTTTATCTTTTAGAGGTATAGGCTGGACTATCTATGAGTGAAATGATATGATGCCTGAGATTTACTGAAAAATAATGAAGGAGTAATGGCAGTATAGGTGCAACAATTGTTAAGAATTGAAAGTTACTGAAAACATACTATAGAGGGTACAGTTCATTAAAACATTCTGTGTACTTTTGTATATGCTTGCATACTTACACAATTTGTTTAAATAACACAGCCAGGTGTAGTAGCCCATGCCTATAGACTCAGCTACTCAGGAAACTGAGTCAAAAGGATCACTTGAGACCAGGAATTTAAGTCCAGACTGAGAACATAGCAAGACTCTTTGTCAATAAATGAATCAATTTTAAAGTAATTCTCAATTTAAAAAAGAGACTTTTAAAAAATGAGATTCTACTTATAAATGCAAACATCTCACCTGTTTGAACCTGGAACCTGGACTCAGGCACGAGGAAAGATGGTCTCACAGACAGGATTAAAGGAGTTTGGTCACGCACAAGTTTGCTATTGATGAGAACATTAATGACTGAGATTGCCGTGTAAACAAAAGGGCCAGATGTTACCAGAAAAGTGAAGTCAGTGAACAGTTCATAAACCTAGGGAAATCAGATGTAAAAAAAAAAAGGCAATTCAAGTTTAAAGGAAGTGGACACAATAATAATGACACATGTATGAAATCGGCATGGTGAAACTCATTATTTTGTAGGCTAACTTGAAAGTTAACCTATAAACAAATAATAAATCAGCAGTTTAAATGAAAGGGTAAGCGCTTCAAAGATGAGTGAAGATTTTATTTTATGCAGTCCTTCTATAGTCTTCCAACCTTCTCAGAAACAGCACGGAATTACAAGAGCAGTAAGAAAGAGGACCAGCCAGTAATATGAGCTTAAGGAATTACGGGAAATTCAAGGTGCTTGTTGGGTTTAAGATACACAGAAAAGAGAAATTCTTTCTTTGAGCATCTGTGTCCAAGATGAACATAACTGAAGCCACCTGTACAAGTTTAACACTGTAGAAGCCACATTAAAACTAAACCACAGGAACCAGTGAAATTAATCTGAAATATATTTCACTCACTATCTGAAACATTTCAATGTGTACATAATACAATAAATTATTAGTGACTTATTCTATATTCCTTTTCTGACTGTAGCTTTGAAATGTGGTGTGCATTTTACAGTGGTAGAACACCTCGGTCCAGATGAGGCCCATTTCACCTACTCTACAGCCACCATGGCTCCTGGGTCTGGTCAGGCACGGGTCTTGGCTCCATGAGCTCATCTGGACGGGGCTCCATCATAGGGTGTAGCATAAGTAATGTGGAAATCCCCCTCTAGGTCACTGAGTTACAGAAAGATACATATATACTCACTCTGAAATCTAACAAACTCAAATCCAAGTCCTTTATTAAAATAATTCAAGGAAAGCGAAACTGCTAAGGCCATTACAGCAGAGCAAGCTGCCTCTGGTCTGAGAGCCTCATTTCCAATTCTGTCAACATATCCCTCCACACCCATCTCCCTGACACACAGTGTACTAAACCTGAACCCAGGTAACATTAGAGATGCTTCCCAGATGCAATGAGGAGACATGCAGAGGATGAGGAGAACTGAATCAGGAGAGGGAGGGGTGAGACAGAGGATGCAGAGAGCACTGTGCAGTTTACCATCTGCTGTCACACCCAAACTACATGGCAGATGTCGGCCTCCCAAGCCCCAAGGACTCACCTTCAGCTCTACCACACGGTTGAAGTGAATCCTCAACACCTCCTTGATTGACGTGATGATGTACTCCTGCACAGCTCTTCGGGCCAGCACTACAAATTCAAGCCAACCACCAGATACATTTCAGTGCTAGTTTCGGTAAGAAGGCTGTCACACTTCTGGACCCCGGAGCTGTGCCAGAGTGTGTTAGCAGTTCTCAAAACCATTTTTGCCAAACAAAGCTCAGACTAGAAACAGAGTGGAATGATCTAACTGCTGCTAACTTCTAAGAGAAACAGAAAAGCATGCATGATACCAGCCCAATGTGCTGAGAAGGTGCTCTCTGTCCTTGATGGTGAGATCAGCGTGCAACGTCAGTGACTCAGCCAAAGCACACAGAGCTCCCAGTTCCCATTTCTTCTAAACAAGTAAGAGGTTGTCTCCAGCCTAATGACAGCATGAGGCTTTAAAAGCTCTCTGAAGTACCATTTCTAAAGGCCTTAGGATGTTACCCCACCAAGTTCAAAGATATCTTCCTCCGAAGAAGCAGCCCCACCCTAAGTATTGATATTGTCCATAGGAAATAAAATATTTCTTATATAGAAGTCTAGTTCTGTTTAGTTTCTCTCACATCTAAAAAGCCTCATTTAAAAATCTGTCCTGAGTACGCCTGCTGCCTCATGTTCAGAAAGCTCACCAGCTTCCCCCCAGTGTTTTTCTTTCCCTTTCCACCAACATCCCATAATGTAGAATTCGAATATATTTGATGATAAAATTCAATTTTTTATTTCCTAATTTTAATCTTTAAAATCTGGGACAGAATCGTTCCACATTTGCCATTTTTTTAAATAAGTATAGCTGGGGAAATGGCTCAGTGGGCAAAGCACTCCCTGCTCAAACTAGAATCCCCAAGTTCAATCCCCACACCCCCTTTAAGAAGCCAGAAGCTGTGGTGGGCTTCTGTAGTTCCACCACACTGACGCTGAGGATGAGATGGGAGGCAGTGACAGGGACAGGAGGTTTTGTAGACTGTCTCTATTTCTTGTTCGCCCTCTGCTTCCTGACAGCTGATGTAACTAACAATGGGGTTGTACAAGCACAAAGAACAACAGAGTGAGATTAAGAGAGAAAGCCTGCCTCAAATGAAGTAGAAAGGCAAGGACTGACCCAAAAATTATCCTCTGACCTCCACGTGCACACTATGGCACACATGCACTCACACATACATGAAATGCACATACACAAACACATGCAGACACAATGTTTAAATTAGAGGTTTTAAATTGCAGGGTTGGGCTAGGGAGATAGCTCCGTGGATATAGCACTTGCCACTTAAGCCTGAGTACCTGAGTTCAATCTTCCTCAGACCCCATGTAAAAATCCAGAAGCGATGGTGGGCTTCTGAAATCCCAGCATGCTGACAGCAAGATGGAAGGTGGAAACAGAAGAATTTTCCAGGAGCTCACATAGCAAACACGACAAAGAACAATAGCAGAGTGAGATCCTGGAGAGAAACCCTGCCCCAAACGAGGTGGAAAGGCGAAGACCAACACAAAAGTTGTCCTCTGACCACCACACATGGGACATGGCATGTTTTCACATACACACATGAAACATACACACACACACACACACACAGCAAGGCTGAAGGGAATCATGGAGTTTTGTATCACAGTTTCAGAGAGCTGTTGCGACCAGGCAATGTGAGACAGGGTCAGATTGCTTGCAAGAAAGTCCACTGTGTAAAGCAAGGAAGGTTAAACCTAAGTTGCAATGGAGACCCCTAAGATGCTGGAGATGACAAGACCATGGGACATCTGCCAAAGAAAGCAGTGAGCCTGGAGTGGATCCAGCCTGAGAGAGAGGAGATTTTTTTACAGGCAGCAGAGCTAGAGGGGTAGAGCTAGCTGAGCCATTGGAGCCCAGATGATTTCATCACAAGTCCCAGATACTGAACATGGACCTGCAGGATTTGGTATTTGCCCTGCTGGGTTTCAGTCTTGCTTTGTTCCCATATCTTCTTGCTATACTCTCATTCCTCTCTTTGGGGTGAGACTATTCTGTGCCATTACATGTTGGAACAATGTAACTTGTGTTTTGATTTTATAGGGCTCACAGTTAAGAGACTGTCTGGTATCTCAGATAAGACTTTAGACTTTTGTGAGCAAGTGCAGTTAACCTCTGAGCCATCTTCCCAGCCTGACTCTGGACTTTTGAACAGGGTTGAGATTGTTAAAAACATGGGGACTTTCAAAGCTGGACTGAATACATCAAGTATCATGAGATGGACATGGAACCTATGGGAGCCAGGGGAAAATGATTGTGATTTGAATGTAAAATATCCCAAACAGACTCATGTGTTTGAACACTTGGTGCCCTGCTGGTGGTACTGACTGGGAAAGTTGTGAAACACTTAGGAGATGCCTTGTTGGAAGGAGGTCACTGGGAGCAGGCCTTGAGGTTTTATAGACTGTCTCTATTTCTTGTTCCCCCTCTGATTCTTGACTGTGGATGTAACAATGGCTTCCCATTCCTGTCGTCATGCCTTCCCCACCAAGAAACTTCCCCATAAGCTGAAAATAAACCCTTTCCTTCTGTAAGATGCTTCTGGCCAGGTATTTGTTCACAGCAAGGAGAAAGTAACTGATACCATGGTTATTTATGATATGAATTACAAGGGCTCCCTTGGGGTGGAGGTAGAGTGTCCCTGCCACTCACACCTGCTCAGTGGGTGGTGGCACTGCCAACTGTGAGAAGATGCTCCATGGCCCACCTCACCAAAGAGGGAGAAATACACCAAGCATATTCTTCCTCCCCTTCCTCACTTCCATTTTCCCTGTTTCTCTCCCTCCTTGCCAACCCACCCCCACCTTAACCCCCATTTATCCTGTTTTCTCTCCCTTCTTCAGTTCTGTCCTTCCCTCCACCAAAAAAAAAAAAAAAACACATATACAGCCAGGCTCCTTGTCACCATTAAACTGAGGAGAGCGAATGCTAATAGCTCATGAGGCACCGTGTCCATCCATCATTACACATGAAGAAAAACTGAGACCTGATCGAGCAGACCATAGTCACTGGCCCTTACCCTTGAGCTCTCCACCTGGTCCAGGGATGGCCTTGGATGGACCATGGCTTAATGCAGCTAATGCAGCCAAACACATTAGAGACACCCAGCAGCACGAGTGGCTACCAACCAAGGCTACAGACAGAGGCAAGGATCAAAGTGTGACTGAATCAGAAAACATTGTTGTTCATTTGACTTTTCCTTCCTCCGGATCCAAGTAATAGTTACAGGAATACACAAAAGCAAAAGTAAGAGAGTAAATTAGTAAGTAAATGTGAGTCTCCCTTACACAATGGCCCAACTCGTTGCTTGAACCAAACAAGAATGTGTTTTGTTTCAACCATGTCGGCTATGCATACACTGGGCTATGAGTTCCAAATCCAATGACCCCACCAGAAACATCTACAGCTCATTTAAATGTCTGATCTGTTCTTATTGTGATTACTAACTAGTATCTAATATTATGTGGGAATTTCCTAGGTACAAGGTACTGGGCTACTTTATATACTTGATGCATTGAGATCCTTACACTAACCTAATGGAGCTGGTGCCACATTTACAGTGTGGAAGCAGATTAAGAGGCTAAGTAACTGGAGAGCTGGTAGAGGTGGAGAGAGGAGGAAGTCCACCACCCAGAGGTTATGTGAGTCCAACACCTACACTCAGAACAATGGTGTGTCTCATAAACACTGCGTACAAACACCTTAAAGAGATCCCTACTTCACCAAGGTGAGCCGAAGCAGGGTCTTACCAGTTGTGATCAAATAGGCATCAGGAACTGTAATATCACACACATATGGCGGCTTGGCTGTGGCCAGTGCTGGAGTATGCACTGTGGCTTCAAGAGCAGAGGTGGTCACAGGCCCCAGGGATGGCAGGGGAGGGGCTGCACTGTTCCCTTGGGGGCTCTGACTCGTAGGCTCGCTGTTCAGAGCGGAATCCACAGTATCACTGGGGGCCGTGGTGGTGTTGGACATGCTTGATTCATGGGATGTGCTTGGTTCAGGGGAGGTGCTTGGTGGTGAATCAGTGGGTGTGAACGCTGGGCCCATGACTGGCTCTGTGGGCAAAGGTGAAAGGCTCACCTCAGAAACAAGTGAGGATGCTGATGGCATGTACAAGTCAGAGATCAACTCTGTACTGGCAGGGATGAGATTAGAGAACGTGGCTAAGACAGATGTGTGACCATCCATAGCACTGAGACTGTCATCAGAAGGCGTCAGAGTCCAGGATGGAGAAGACTCAGTTAAAGGGGGAGTCAAATGGAAAACAGCCGACAGTGACAAGAACTGAGGCCCAGAAGTTGTGACATCTTCTAGGGTGGGTTCAGGGCTAGAGGGCACCAGTGTGGTGACTGAGGGTTTGTGGGGAATGAGTGAAAACTCAACGGTGGAGGTAGTTTCAGAGAAAGCTGAGGTAAAATGAACACCAGAATCTATTGGTGAAACTGTCGATGCTTCAGTGAACTTGAGAGAATCAGAGAAGCTTGGGAGGGGGGACATTTCAGAGTAACTAGGTAGAAAAGTGACTGTTTTGAAAGGAAGGTCTGAACTTGGCCAGAGCTGAGAAAACTCAAGGTTTGTAGAAGTAGAAACAGAAAGCTGAGGTGACAGTAAATCATTAGAGATGGACAATGCGAATGTCTCAACCCAGGTGGAAAAGGACCAAGACACAGAAGTCGAAGGGTCACTGGACATCAGAGATGGAGAGAGCAGAACCTCTGAAGGTGAAGGGGCTCTGCTGCTGAAATCCAGGGCTGGAGTCGAGTAAAAGCTGGACGAGAATTCTAAAAGACTTCCAGATCTGTGTTCCCAAAGGCTGGTAGATTCTTGGTCAGAGAAAATTTTAGACTCTCCTGAGGGAGCCACACTGTATGAGGTGAGAAGACCTTGGTCTCCAGCGGGGAAGGATGGTGTGTTTTTGTTTGCTGTGATGGAGAAAGACGAGTCAAGGAGGACACTGGGGATGTCTGAGGAAAACACAGCAGTCACACTGGATGGCACCACTAGAGTATCGGTGACAGAGAAGAAACCAAAATCAGGATGGGGTGACCCTGGTGTGGAGAGATGGCTGTGAGAAGGGGGCACCTGGGTGGTGGTGATGCTCATATCCACCTCGGCTGGCAGGCCAGGGCTAGCCTCCCACAACCCCACAGATCTGGAAGAAAGGGGGACAATAGGTCTGGAAGGGAAAAGTGTATTAAACTCTTGATGATCTTCCTCAAGTTCAAAGAGGTCTGTGCTCACACTACTCCATGAAGCGAGTCTGCTCATCTCCACTGAGGCCACAGACATGGTCTCGGGTCCATCTCCTGACCCCATGTCTTTCTCTGTGAGGCTTCTGGCCATAACTTGCTGAGGTGATGAAAAAGCACAGGATGCACACCAAGTGTACGGTCTTGGGACGTAAGTATGGTCGGCATAACTGGGGACCACGAGATTGTCAGGCAACTCTGATGCTTCGCCAGCCTTACCAGGAAGGAAGGAGTTATAGGAAACACCAGCTGACTGGGTAGCAAAAGAGTCAAAGGCAAGAGGGGTTGAAAGCCATGCAGAAGGGGTGCTGCTGAAAGCAGGGTCTGCAGGTGACACCGTCACCGTGGGGTGCATTCTTGGGGAGCCCGTTTCTGCTAGATGTGGACTCCAAGCAGTAGTCCCCTCCAGGTATCTGTCTGTGCTTGTTGCCAGGACATCCACTCGAGGCTGTGAGACCTCCCCCAAGAGGACAGATGGCTGTTGAGTCAAGCCGTTACCAAACGGCTGAGGCACTGTAGACCAGGAGCTGAAGAGGGTTTCTGTGTCCTCTCGTCCTGAAGCCACAATCTCTGGCAGAGTCCTGTTTGATAACTGGCTGTGAATTTCAGTAGGATAAAGCACCAAACTCCTACTAGGAGTTGGAATTGTGCCTTTGGAGGTGAGAAAAGATGACCAAAAAGTGCTGAAATGACTGAGGGGTTCCACATAAGCAGTTGTCTGCCGCACTGTGTTTTGCCAGGCTGAAATCACTTCATCGTCTCGCAAAGAAATGGTGGGTAATGATGGAGCCAGCACAGGCTCGGGTATTTGTCGGCGTGGATCTGGTGGGCTGAGCGTGATGTACTGCATGGGGGAAATCATCTGTGATGAGGTCCAGTGAGCATCTGGCAAAAAGTTATCCATCTCATCGTCAATGGCCACCTCATTGCTCGTCACTGATCCATAGTTTACCACAAAGATGCTGTGCTCATCTGTACTTTGGGTCTGTTGTTTGTGGTTATAAAAGGCTGTATCCAAAGTCATGGTAGATGGAGAGGATATGACAAGGAGAGACCGGCTTGGCCGGGACCCTGGAGCAATCTCTGATAAGGCCACATATGCAGCGCTGTGTGCCATACTCGTCTCCAGCAGGGGCTCCACGGAGCGTGAAGCAGGGCTGTGCTGTTCCAGAGAAAGCTGGTCTAACAAGAAAAGCAAAACTGAGTTAGCGCATGCAAGGAAAGTCAGACAGCTAACGTTGGGTTTCAGGCGTAAACATGCACTCATTCAACAAATACCCACTGACTGCAAATAGCCATGATTCACAGAAGTTCAACAGCTAGTTAGCTGGGAGCCAGACATTGCCACAATTAGCATCAGAACAGTATATTAAAAAATTCATAAACCTGAGTACCTTTATTTCAGCTTGCATGCATATGCACATTTACGTATGTTCCTCATACTTTATAACAATATACAATCATTCCCACAGAATCATGGAATATAGGAAAATGGAGGAGGCCTTGGGAAAGTGTCTGTTTTCTGTCATTTATCACCAGAGGAATGGGAGGTTAGAGGAAGTCAGTAAGTCAACTACAAGATTGCCCACAGAAAGCCTCCATGCTTTCTCTTGGGAGAGAAGAGCTGCTCTGAAGAGGAAAGAGCAGAAGAGCTCTTGACAAAACCACTTATGGCCTGGTGAGCAAACTCCAGTTTCCCAGATATGCTCTCAGTCAGCCTCTGAGCCCCTCCACATACAGGTTCCAGACCTCCCTTGACCTGCTCAGAGGCCTTTGCAACTACACTCAATCCGTAAACCAGGTCCTCTGTTCCCGAGGACCTGCACATTCTTGCCCCCCCACCCCCACTGAATGCCCTTTCCCAGCAGCTTCCCACCCTCGAGATGCAGTGTAGATGGGACCTCTTTCCTCCACTCTACAGCTGTTCCCTTATTAGCCCCACATCGAGATTAGCTGCCTGCACATGAGACTGTGAACGTCTCAAAGACAGGGCCTCTTTGTTGTCCTGATGTCTAACACAGTGAATGATATATAGTAAGAACCCAATAAACAAAAGCTCTGGGGATGAATGGGTAGTGTCTGAGCCCAAGTCTGCTCATACTCTCCTATTCTTTTTTTTTAAATATATATTTATTGTCCATACTGTGTTACATTATTCAGTGGGCAAACGATGAGCTGTTATCCCCAATTCCCCAACGCCCCCCTCCCCATCCCCAATCAGCTGGATATCCTCCTCCGTGTACCATCTGGATCAGTCCTTGTGGCAGGGGGCCCTGGATAGCCTGGTACTCTCCTATTCTTTTTTTAAAATATTTTATTTATTTATTGAATTTGAGTGTGTGTGAGAGAAAGAGGCAGAGAGAGAGAGAGAGAGAATGGGTACACCAGGGCCCCCAGCCACTGCAAACGAACTCCAGACGCATGGGCCACCTTAAGCATCTGGTTTTACGTGGGTCCTGATGAATGGAACTTGGGTCCTTCTGCTTTGCAGGCAAATGCCTTAACCACTAAGCCATCTCTCCAGCCCCAAACTCTCCTATTCTTCATCCGTGTGGCAACTGTCATCATTTAAAAAGTTCAGGTGCCTTCACCTGTAATTCAGATATGTCCAGGGCCTAGGGAACCATCCACTACGGCACAGGTGAGGGACAGGGCAATGACCACATACTCAAACATCCTCCATGTGACCCAACTGTGTCTGAAATAGCACAAGGATAATCTTTCATTTGTTCTGCTATGTTATGACTGGTGTGCTTCTAGACGGGGAAATGTGGACACACACCCGAGGATGACAACAGGTGAAGACAGGAGATCAAGGTGGTACAGATGCCAGAAAATCACCAGAGGCTGGGAGCACAGCATGGAACACATTCTCCCTCACACTCTTCAGAGAGAACAAACATTGTTGACACCTTGACCTTGGACGTCTAACCTCCAAAAATAAGACAACTGATTCCTAATGTTTACAACCCAAAAGTAAAGATATCTACCTCAACTTGGACTCTGTGTAGCAATTATGCAAAATGTCTCTCCAAGTTTAGAGATTGGAAATTGCTGGGACTCACTGACTGAAAACAGCAGTTCTGTGTTGTGGGAGAGACCCTGCCTCAAGTATGTGGATAAGCCCATGGGCATGGCACACATGTATCTGTGCATTCACCATACCACACACACTGTGCATGCTCACACACACACACACACACACACACACACTAATTATAGTATCATACTCCTTTCTCTGTGGCATGACTTAAAAAATGAATACATGGGGCCAGGCATGGTGGCACACACCTTAATCCCTGAGATAGGAGGATTGCTGTGAGTTCAAGGCCAGCCTGGAGCTAGAGAGTGAGTTCCAGGTCAGCCTGGGCTAGAGTGAGACCCTTCCTCAAAAAAAAACAAAAAAAGAATGAATCCATGAGTCAGGAGTATAGCTCAGTGGTAGAGCAGTCTGGCAAGCAGGAGGGCCTTTAGTTTAGGCCCCAATACCTGATTTAAAATAAAATTAAATTAAAAATGAAAGCTGGGAGTGGTGGCACACACCTTTAATCCCAGCACTTGAAGGCAGTGGTAGAAAGATCACCTTGAGTTTGAGGCCACCCTGAGACTTCAGAGTAAATTCCAGGTCAGCCTGGGCTAGAGTGAGACATTACCTCAAAAAAAAAAAAAAAATGAATGTACAGTGTTGGGGAGATAGCTCAGTCAATAAAGTGCTTGCTTTCCAGGTATAAGAACTTGAGCTCTGTCCCCAGAACATTTTTAAAGCATTTGTGCTGGTACATGCTGGGAATCCCAGCACTGGGGAGGCAGAGACAGGAGGATACTTGGGGTCTGGCCAGCCAGGCTAGCCTACTGGCAAATTCCAGGCCAGTGAGAGACCCTGTCTCAAAAACGGTAGATAATGCCTGAGAAACCAACACTGAGTTTATCCCCTGCCCCCCAATGAACACCCATACAACACATGCACACCCAAAATGAACACATGATAAAACTGTCTCATAATGACATTGTTAGGCATTTATAATCTCTGTACAATGCGGCTCTAAGGATTCAGTGTCTAAGTGCTTTTATATTTAATGTGCCACAGGACAAGCACGTGTGAAATAGCATGATACTAGGGCCACAGTAGTTTCTGTTCATTTCTATTGCAAAAACTGGAAAGTCACACATTTAAAGTTATATGGATTCTGTCCAACTGTGTAACACACACATGTTTTTCTTAAAAAAGATCATTAATCATTTTATGTGTCTGTTTTTGCTATGATTTGTTTGAAAAAGTAAGAGCTGAACGGGGAATGGGATCCCTTGCAAACTGAAATAGAAGCATGTTCACAAAGGAACTGGAAGAATGCAAGATGAAATGCAAAGAAAAGCAATGTGTTTAGCGGCTAATTTATAAACTCAAAGATCTGATGCAAATTACAATGAAATCAGCCCAGCCTTCAGAGGACAGGAAATAGAAAAAGCAAAGTGGCCAAAAAGACAAAATAATAACAATAATAATAATAATAATAATAATAATAATAATAATAATAATAACAATATTCCCCTGACTGGAAAAGCCCAGGTACAAAACCCTCACATTGAGAGAGGAAGGGTGTGCCAACCTGGTATGCTTTCCTTCTTCCTGCTGGGCCCTGGGGGAGAGACAGCAGCTGCAATGCCATGGGGAATGTCTGTAGTTAATTCAGGAAGCAGTTAGAAAGCCCAGGTGAGGCTCTCTTGACATAAAAGGCATCAGGGACTCTCATTCAAACCCTGGGGATCAGTTTCCAAGCTGTAAGCATTAGATCACAGGAGTCAAGGGTTTTTCTCTCTGGTGAGAGAGAGAAGGAAAGGGCAAGGGTGAGGCTGGTGCCTCTAGACAGTGCCTGCCAGTGATGCAGGGGCTTTGTGGGCAAGGCAGCTCTGTGGCAGGCTCCTCATTCCAAGGAGCCAGTGGTTGAGGTACTTTATGCCTTCACAACACATTTATGGGGTGCCCACCTTGGACTGGAGCACGCTAGATACCCCAGCTCAAGAACTGCACCCACGCCTTCGCCAGCACACCAGGCTTCTTCACAGTAGTCTGCCTGAGACTCTTACAAACAACATCATGTGGTGTTTTTATTTTTGGCGTGTGTGTGTGTGTGTGTGTGTGTGTGTGTGTGTGTGTGTGGTGTGTGCATGTGTGCTCATATGTGTGTAAGTGCATGTGTGTGCAGGTGCGTGGAGGTCAGGGGTCCATGTCAGGTGTATTCTTCAATTGCTATGATGATTATTAATCATTTATTTTGGTCTTATCAAGGCAGGTCTCACTCTATCTCAGGCTGATCTGAAACTTAACTCTGTAGCACCAGGCTGTCCTCAAACTCATGGTCATCCTCATACCTCAGCCTCCCAAGTCCTGGGACTAAAGGCATATGCCAACCATGCCCAGCTTGCACCTTACTTCTTGAGACAGGGTCTCTCACTGAGCCTAGAGCTCACTGATTTGGCTAGCCTAGCTAACCAGCAAGTATCAGGGATCTCCTTGCCTCTGCCTCCCAGCACTGGGGTTGGAATAACACACCAGCATTATTGTATGGGTCCTGGCGATCCAAACTCAGGCCCTCATGCTGCATGACAAGCTCTTCACCCACTGAGCACCTCCCCAGCCCCCATGGTGTTCTCAAATATTCGTTAAGTCACCGTCTTCTACCTGGAACTCCTCCCTCAGTCAATCATGGACTCATGGCCTTTTCAAGCTAAATGGATCACTTTAAGGCCCTAGCCAAGTCCCTCCATCCAAAAATAAGGCTCAAAGGGTTTAAACTGGCTTGCTCAAAATACCTACTTGGCAGGGATGGAAGGGAGAGAGCACAACCCAGAAAGGCTGGTCCATCTGCTCTCCGTGGTGGAGGGAAGGTTCTTCACCCAACACCATGTTTTGCTAAACCAGTCTGTTTTGTTAAAATTGCCACTTTTTAAAAAGTAGCAAACTGAAGCACATGCCAAATTGTTATAACTGAGTTCTGAGTAGTGCTAAATTCAGTTGCTGAAACCCACAAAGGCAAGGGCTTTGGGCTGTGAGCCCCACCCCTCCTCCTGAGCTCCTAGCCTGGCTGCAGGCCTGGGTGCTGGGAAGACATCTTCTGAGGGCTGCACTGGGGACCCTGGAGAACAGCAGCATCTAAAGAGCTTTAATCCAAACGGAAGCTATTTTTGCTTCTTTGCTCAACTGTGGAGCTTTCAAAACATGAGTCATCTCAACTCACTGTGGATATTCAGTCTACAAAACAAGACCCTCCCCATAGAATTTCAAAGAGTTTTTTTTTTAAAAGTAGTTGGATAATTAAACTGTTGCTCAACTTGGCAAATCTTTAGCAACTGTGACTTTTCTAGTTCTCAGAATGTTCTAAGGATTTTTAGTGCTGTTAATAAAACCACCCTTCTCTTACTCCTGTATCTCCTCATCTTCCTGGTCTTTCTCCAGTTCTAAATGTCCACCAATACCTTCTACCAGGCTGCCCTTTCCTCTATCTAGTACCAGTTATGTTATTATAGATACCATGCCTATAAGAAATACCATTATATATACACAATAATATATATATATACCATTATGTAGTTAATACAAAGAATACCTGAGTATCCACAATACAGCTTGAAAAAAACAAATGTGATCCTCACATTCAATGTCCCCAGGACACTCCTCACCCATTGTCTTCCTGTCCCACTGAGGGAACTATTTTGAATCTTGTATTTCTCATACCCTCTTCTTTATAATCTTACCATATGTACGTATGTTTCCAAACGATCAAAATGGAATTCCATGGCATATATTTTACTACAACTTATTTTTTTGCTGAACACTGTTCTTAACGGTTGTCCTTTTTTGAAATTTTTTTTTTTTTTTGAAACAAGGGCTTGTTATCCACCAGGCTGTCCTCCACCCTCCTACCTCCATTTTTCTTTTATTTTCTTTCTTATTTACTCATTTACAAGCAGAGAGATGGACTTCAGATGCTTTATGTGGTGATTGGGGAATGGAACTCGGGTTGTTAGGTGTTGCAGGCAAGCGCCTTAACTGCTGAGCCATCTCTCCAGCCCCCAGAGTTGTCCTTTTTTGTGTGTAGCTGTAATTCTTTCATTTTCATTTCAACACCTATCATAAATTGACCAAAATTCATTTACTCTGTTTACTGTGGGTACATTGTTGGACTGTCACCAACTTTTGTTACTGCCAAAATTTCTGTTATGATTTTCCTGCCCATATTCTAGTTTGTATGCAATGTATGTATGCATGTATGTATGTATATTGTGGTGGTTTGAAGGTAAAATGTCCCCATACCTCCACCATATGTTTGAATACTTAATCCCCAGTTGGTGGCACTAATCAGAAAGTTGGTGGCGCTTTGGGGGGGGGGGTTAAAGCCTTGTGCTGCTGCTCTGCTTGGTGCTTCAGCTTTTTGACTTCTTCCCTGCTGATATGACAATGTGATGCCAGGCTGTCTGTTCCTGCCATGCTTTCCCTTCCATGACAGAAACTTCCCTCAAAATTGTAAGCCAAGCCTGAGCATGGTGGTGAATGCCTGTAATCTCAGTACTGGGGAGGCAGAGGTAGGAGGATCACTATGAGTTCAAGGCCACCCTGAGACTACATAGTGAATTACAGGTCAGCCTGGGCTAGAGTAAGAACCTACCTACCTGGAAAACAAACAAACAAACAAAAAAAAAAAGTAAGCCAAAATAAATTCTTTCCTTCCACAAGCTGCTCTGGTTGGATATTTTGTCCTTGCAATGAGAAAAGTAAGTGCTATATATGCAAAGTATGTATGCACGTTTATTCACATAAATGTACGGACATACTCTAACTAGTGCAAATCCTCACTAAAAGCTGGATACCTCCAGATTTCCACATTTTAACAATCTGGCTGGTGTGAACAAAGTCTTACAATCACACCGCTCTGATTTCAACAGGCAGGGCACCTTCCTCACATCCATTAGCTGGCCATGCTGTCTTGTCAATGCTACTCCCCATTTTCTATTGGATTGTCTGTCACTTTCCTTCTCACATAAAGCACCTCAGAGATGTGGCAGCCGCCTTCCTGTGGTGGGAGGAGCCAGGGTTAAAGAATGAAAGAGGAGCAGCGGCTGCAGCAGGTGGATCACTGGGCTGCTCCTCTCAGCCTAGCGCTGACTGACAGCTGTTTCCTTGGGCTGGGCCTCAGCCACCACCAGCAGCAGCAGCAGCAGCAGCATCACCAGACAGTCTTTTGCTACCATTCCTACGGTGGTTGGCAAGATGCCATTTCTACGTCATGCTCCATGCCATGGACATCTCAGCTGCTAGAGCGTGGAGCTGGCCTGGGGGAAATCAAGTACTGGTGATGTTCACGCAGGGAAAAACTTTTTTTTTTAATATTTTATTTATTCATTTTCAAGCAGAGAGATACAGAGAGAGAGAGAGAGAGAGAGAGAGAGAACACCAGGGCCACCACCTTGTGGGTGTGGCTTATGTGGGACCTGGGGAATTGAACCCATGGCCTTAGGCATTAGAGGCAAGTGCCTTAACCGCTGAGCCATCTCTCCAGCTAACGCAGGGAAAAACTTTGAACATTCACAGGTGTGTGGAGATACAAATTGAGCACCCCAATCAAAAAAGCTTCCCTTTTTTTAAGCACCCCTGAAATTGTAAATTGTAATGCATAAATTATAAATGTGAAAATATGCCAGCTCCAATAGAAAATTCCATATCTGACTTCATGTGATGAGTCATAAAGCACAGGTGCACAAAAAATACTGTATGAGGCTGAGCTACAGGTGTGCTGTCGTGTCCTGTCCCCCTGCCAGCACTACCCAGGAGGCCTCTACAAACCATGACTCAGCTGCCACCACCATCCCCACTGCAGGAGACTTACAAGAGGATGCTCACGATGTCTTCTCTGAATCAGACACACCTTTCAAGTGGGCAGCTGGCCTCCCACATGAAGAGCTGAGAATAAGCCCTCCCTGGTGGTGGCCCCCACACTATGCCCATGGTGAAGTTCCCATAACATGTTGCCATCCCAGTGTGAACATCTGCCTGGACAACCCAGGAGAATAAGTGGTACACTCTATGCTGGCGGGCCTAGTGTGCCTTCTGTTCAGAGCCTATTAAGAGAGCTCATCATCCTTACCCTCTTGAACACACATGCTTCTGAGCTTTAAGAACACCCCCCCAACATATGTGCACGCACACACACACACACACACACACACACACACACACACACACACACACGTTTTAAGAAGCTCCTAAAATCCCTGCCGAAAGAATGTTCAGCTAAGTGCTCTGACTTGGCTGTGTGGCATCCCCTGGTATCAATTTTGCTTATTCCTTAGGTGGTCTGTCATTGATTTCCAGGTAGGACTCTCTTAGGCTGTAGTGTTATTTTTGTTTGGGTTCTTTTTTTAAATTAATTTATTTGCAAGAAGAGATGAGAGAGAGAGAGAAAAAGAGAGAGAGAGAGAGAATGGGTGTGCCAAAGCCTCCAGCCACCGCAAACGAACTCCAGATGCATCTGCCCCTTCTGTTCATCTGTTACATGGGTACTGGGGAATCGAACTCAGGTCATTAGGTTTTGCAGGCACACAACTTAACTGCTGAGTCATCTGTCAGCCCTGGGTTCTGTTTTTTAAATTAAATCTCTAGTTGAGTCTTTCAGATGTACACTAAGTATATATATTTTTTGTTTTTTTTCTTTTTGTAAAAATAAAATGTATCACAATTAACAAAAAGAATGAAAGAACTGTGTGCAGTCAACTTTTTGAGTTTAGGTGTATAGGGCAGGGAGGAGTAAGATGCATCTGAAGGGCCCAGGGGGATTTCTGTTTCACAGAGCTGGTTGAAGCTGAAAGTTCTAAAAACTAATCATGAGAAAACATCAGACAAGCCAAGGCCATTCAATCAAATACTTGACTGTTCAAAAATGTCAAGACCATTAAAAACAAGGGAAGATTGAAAATCTGTCACAGACTTGAGAAAAAAACTAAGATGTGTGACAACTCAGTGTGCGTTGGGATTCTGGATTGGATGCAGAAGTGGAGAAAGAATGATGAAACTCGGGTCTATAGCTGAGTTCATGGCACTGTCCCATGGTTAATTTCCCAGGTTTGGTAATTCTGCTAGCATCACACACATCAGGGAAAACTACATAAAGGGTATATAGGAACTCTGTTAATCTTCAACTCTTGCATATGCCTAAAATTCAGTAGCTGAAGGGACTTCAGTTTTAACTGAGAAAAATCGCAGCCAGTCAATAAAAGGCAGTGCTCTTCGGCACTCAACCCATCCAAAGAGAGAGACAAAGGTGGCCAGAGTCTCCAGGACTTCCCACAGAACTGGGTACTGTGCTATCTCCAGCTTGCTCAAGTCCTGGGAAGCAATCCCTTCCATTTTCTCCTCTAGAGATGGGCCTCAGATCATTGGTGGCATCCCTGAAATTCCAAGAGAACTTGTGAAGAATTCAGAAAACAACTGCAGTCAACAAGTTAAAATGATGTGACACAAAGGTTTTTGTTTTTTTGATTCATACCATTATAGTTAAAACATCAATATAGAACTCATGTGGCACTTAGGGTCTCTCTTTCTCTGCATGATTTTCTCATGTGAGGAAATAAGGATTTTAAAATGTTGGTTTAATTCATGGTGTGGTGTATTTATTGAAAGATGCTCTACTTCACTTTGGCTTTACTCTTTCCTGAAAATAAATGCAGTCCTTTCTTACCAACCTGGACAGTGAGACTGTCAGCACTTTAAGCCACCAAAACAAGCTAAATACTCAATTCACCAAGAACAAAGGGGGAAAAAATCTCCTGTCAGCCATCTGTTCCTAAAATAATTTAATTCAAAACACAGTCCCATAACAACAGGGAAAGGGACACCATCAGCTTCAAGATAATCTCATCTCCAATTACACTTGGAGCTGGACGGCACAGGACATCCCATGACTAAGCATGAGGAGGCACTTTCCCTCCCAGACCAGAGGTAGCAGCATTAATTTTCACCAAGGCACTATCCTAAAGCAAAGACTCCAGGAGTCGTCCCTGTCTCCCAGGGTGGGTTTTGTCTCCCAGGGTGGGTTTAATTCCAGCAAATAGTAAACAGCTTATGCTACTGGCTTAATACCTTAATTCGTCTCCAAATTAAGCTTTTCTTTGGAATCAAGGGAGCAAGAGACTTAAAAGAGAAGGGGTCAGTCTGGCTGGAGGCACCAGCAGGAACAAAGGCAATGAATGTGGGCACTGTGGGGTGTGTTTGTGGTGGCTCCATTCCTTTGGGGAGAAGGCTAGAAAAGTTGGCTCGGGAGTGTGAGAATGTAGGCAGACAGTAGGGAGCCACTGGATATTTTAAGCCAAGCAAACCTTTTAACTATCCTGAAGAAGAATCAGCCTGGCAGAGTGGCAATCCTTCAGCATGGGCAATCCTTGACACAGATCCACAGTCCATCAGGCAAGGGCTGCCATCGGCAGGGTGAAGGAAATG
>PVHP010013348.1:0-41149 GCA_004024765.1 Zapus hudsonius | reverse complement strand
GACTTTACACCAAAATCAATTAAAAAGGATAATGATGGTCACTTCTTACTTATCAAAGGAAGGATCCAGCAGGAAGATGTCACCATCATCAACATATATGCACCAAATTTGGGTGCAACACAGTTCATAAAGGAAACCCTACTCAAAAATAAAACAGAAATAGATTCCAATTCCATCATAGTAGGAGACTTCAACACACAGTTGATTTAAACAAAGAGCTTTCTAAGGGAAGGTATCTCTTGTCAACCCAAGATTTTTCAGTGCAGTAATTCTCTACTCATGTGCCTGAGCTTGTGACTGAAAAGGTAAAGAATATGGAACACATACAAACTATAACAAAATAAAGTTAGATGCAAAAGTCCTAAGATACATTTCCCAAATTATAATCCTAATTAGTATACATATAGAACAGTAACACCATAATTCAAAAGTAAGTATTTGGCATATACACTGATTTTTCCAATGTACACTGCTTCATATTTTTGGTTTTTAATACTAAACTTTACTTATATTTTAGGTCATAAGAAATAATTGACAGTTTTAAGTTCTGGAGTTGTTTTTAAATGCAATGATTATATTTTGAAACAAATCTTGTCATTTCCTTATAAGTAATACCCACTAAGGCTGGTTGGTAAGTATAGCTGACATTTTTAGGAAATGGTCCCTTTGAGCTTTTTTGTGAGCATGAACCTTAAAATGTCAATAGTACCTAAATGACAGGTTCTCAACATTCTAGACAAATTAACTTGCTTTTGCTAAAAAACAGACAATAAACTGGTCTTTGAGCTAAGTTTAGTCTAAAGGAAAAAGTCTGAACTTTGTTTTCCATTGGTCCCTAACAAATTAGACACCAATTTGGATATTTAAAATAACCAAAGCACCTATGCTATAAAAAAGTACTTAAGATATCACTGTAGTAGCACTAAACCTGTTTGGGATTTTATTGCTACCACAAATTCTGAATAATTATTTTATAAACAAATTGATTTCCTACTTAATGAGAGAAAATATTTATTAGCACATCTGCATTTCAAAGCTCTGGTTCTGAAACTCTTCTACATAACTGGTCTGATTAGATTAACATTGTTACACAGATTGCATATTTTAAATGCATTTCTTCAATGAGAATTATTTTCCACATTTACCTACATATTATACCTTCCTATTTCATCAAGGCACGACAACAGATTTTTACCAATGTGAAGAATTGCACTGTCTCTTTTGGGGAAAGATTATACCACAAAACGTGTTTTGCTTTATAGCTCTTTTCGAAACTGGTAACTGTAGAGAGTGAAATAAAAAGTGGAATCTATTTTCCTTTTCCAACTTGAAGACCTTCTATCTGGGCCAGACTTTGATATCTGCCCCTTGGCTGAGAACCCGCATCTCCAACTTCACACTTAGCTGCAGTGAAGTAGCCCTGCAGGCAGGCCGACTTCAACGAACCACTAGTGGTATCATCATTAAAATCCTGCTGAAGGTCACCATGGTAACCGCCTGCTGAGGCTTCCCTGCTGCACTCGCATCTCCTAATCAGCTACCATGTGAAATGCAAATTCAGACAGTCTGAAAATTAGTCAAGAAGAATAGGGGATGAGGATGCAGATATGTGAAATATTCATGTGCTTCATGGAAAAAAGAAGACAGCATGAATGACACAACAAAGAAAGGCCCCTGACATTCTTGCTATCATTTTGCATTATTGTTCACACCCTCCTGTATTTCTAGGCCTGCAGTTCTGAAGTTGGTTTTGTGAAATGCAGTATTTATATTCTATACCCAAAATAGTAATTAAAATGGCTAACATAAGAGCATAACATCAAATAAAGATAATACTTCTAAATTATCATCACTTCTTAAGAATGCATTCTAATTATCTAAAGACAAATGCTATGATGGAAAAAAAAAAAACTAAGCATCACCGATAATCAGCATCAAAACTTTGAGAAGAAGCTGTCCTTGTTATATTCCAGGAACAAAAATGCTTTATATATGGTAAAAATTCTTCAGAGACATTTATTATTCAAATTACATACACTCAATTTACTTGCATCATATACTAATATTGGACGCTATTCATTTAATAATAGAAACAATTACAGGATTATCTAGTAAGGGAAAATTATAATTCTGTTATTTTTTCCTTTGCTACTTTCCATTTTCCTGGGGCAAAAAAAAAAAATCTGTTGCTCATGAGGTGAGATGTCCTAGTGCAAGAAGGAGTTTCTCTGAACAGGTCACAGATGAGTAGTCTAAATAAATAAATGACTAAATAAAAGCTTATGTGAGCCTACCTTTGTGGACCTGAAACACTCCTAGTCTGCATGCTTTCTCCTTAGCTGTTGGTACAATCACTAGGTACCAAGATAAAGTAGAAGATACTCTGTTTGGTGAAAACTCAGATGTTACCTAAGTACCAATACAACTCATTCCAATGGGTCAGCAAGGGAAGCCAGGACTCAGTCCTTGGTCTTAGAAAACCATCAGTCCTGTTCAAATATGCTTAACTCTACAATGGTAACCTGAAAACGCACTCAAGGCAGTGACGGGTGACAGATGGTACAGCAGCATCAAAGGAGAAAGTTCAGAGACAAGGACTCAGCACTGTTGAGTTTTAGAAAACATGGATGAGAGTTGTGCTAAAGTAGGTTTCAATTGTTTTCTGGCCTGAGACAGTGTGCATGAAGAGTTGGCCTATTACCAAACATGGAGATGAACTAGAGTCTCCAGCCTCTCTGGGTTCAGTCAGTTCCTATTGTGATCACACCTAGGAAGGGGCCAATTTTATATCAATTGCAGAGTTAACTCCCTGTCTAGTTTCTAAGAATGGAAACAATAAATGTGCGATTTCTGCCACCTAGGTTATTTACTTATATTTCTGAATAAAGCAAAACTCCTTAACAGGGTATATATGTTAACAAAATGCACAAGAGACAAACATAGAGAGTTACTCACTTCCTCTGAATAGTGATCTGAAGGGAGAGGTGGGTAGTCACACTGTTCTATCTTCTTACACAATGAGTATAAATTCATCTTGTCACCATAGAAAGGACTCTGTAATGCAGCCATCTGTAAAAATCAAGCTGATATAGTTACATGGTAACTTTGAAGGTATAATCTGTCTGTACTCAATCTATTATACTGGGGTAGAAAAGAATACTTTAAAGTTATCTGAGCATTTAGATTTTTATGAATATCCTTTTCTGGAAATTATTTAGCAATAAGTGCTAAAAATCTTAATTCAATTTTTGGGATTTTTTGTAGCTTTAAAAAAATCCCCTAAAGTAGAGAAATGGATATCTTTTTCTGTATACAATATGAAACAATATTAAGAAACAATATATAATGCCAGATGTTTTTTGTAGATATAATGTCATAAAACCAGAATATGTCATGGCAGAACAGATGTCCTAATGACAGCTTAACCAAGTGATAGTCAAACACAACATAAAACTGAAGTTAAACTGAATTATAATTTACATAATATAATTCTTCAGGAATAAGTTTTTGAGAGAAAATTTTATTTTCAATCTTATAACTGATTTCTAAGTAGTTTAAAATAAATCAGAACTTTCTTTTGATAATGTTTTAACAACAGTAAATGTGTTCAAAACATCTGTAAACCATAGGTGCAAACCAAGGCGTCTAAATGAGTTTTATACAGAAAAACATGACTCAGGAGGAATTTTAAAGAAACATTACTGATTTTAAATTTACATAAGACAAGGTTCTAACTTGACATTTAAAAGTGCAAGCAACTAGTACAGTAAGCAAGGTTACAAACTAAAAATTCAATTTTAAATGTTCGCATCCTGTTCAAAACCTTCTATGTCTTTGAACTGCAGCAGCAAGAATAAAACACGAAGTGCCAGGCTGCCCCAAAGCCAGTCACCCTTTTCTACATGTGCTAATAAGTTTGATTTTGGAAGGACAATGTGTACATTCCCCAGACAGGCAGAGTGTGTGTGAAACACGCTGGTCCATGCTGTGCTACTCAGTGAGCGTCAGTGGGGACAGGACGAGCTGAAAATGGCTCTCATCTGTCTTCTGCACTCCAGACAGGCTTTAACTCCTTCCAAGCCTCAGCCAGGAGGGGCACGCCTGGAAAGCGGGCCTGCAAAGCAGCTTACAGATTTTCGCCTAGTTTTATCTTATTTCAAGCCTACACAGAAGAACCTCAGAACAGTTGTCCCACATGATAAGAAAAAATGAAGACAAAAAAAAAATTTGAATATTTAAATAGAAAACACTCTACCTGAGAGGAACTTTCTAGAGGAGGACTACCATAATAAGCATAGTTTTTTATTTAAAATGCAAGGACACTTCATGATAAAATGTTTAAAATGCCTTCTTAAAAATACACTGTACATATAAACTATAGTTTATTTACACTTATAAGACCTTAAGTAAATGTACACACATTCCGTATCACATACCAGGAGTTCATAAGAGTACTTTTGTCTCAATACAGCAGAGTGATAAAAAAAAAAAAATCTGAACGTCCCCTAAGGAGTTAAACAGGAATAGTATATTTTCATGCATCCCCTGCTTTGACAGATGAAAAATGTCAACTGTCCTGTTTTTATTTTCAAGCTTTTGCACTATTCATCTGGTTCATTAGTGCATCTCGATGCTGCCCCTGACAGCTGCTCGCCCTCTCCTCCCAGCAACTGAATTTTTCAGGCTAATTTGATCCTCCACACTGAGACGATCGCGAGAATGATTGACTTGCTCCCTGACCTCCAGGGTCTGACTTTCCTGATTAGTATTCTGGGGGTGTCGGAGGGACGAAAGCCCACTGTCTGTCTTCAGGGCTGGTGGCAGCTCTCTTTTTTTTTGAACTGTAAGCCACCAACCTACAACCCTGTAAGGATGCAATTGCTGCGCGGAACAATAAAGGAAATGTGTAAAACCTACTTTTCCATGTAAAGGTCCATGTAGCAAAAGCACAGCATCTTGATTTTAATTAGTAAAGTCTACTTTGTTGCATATCAATTAAAACTGTACTGCTAGGTTTTTTTCCCTTCTTCTTCAAAGGTTTCAGGAATATTTGAAAGTCTAATTTTCTGAGTTTAAAACACATTTTCAAAGAAAAGGCTCCCTACTCTTTCATTGTTAACAGTAATGCCTTGGTGGGCTATAGTACAAAAGAAATATATGATATTAGGGCAATTTTTTAAAGATAACTTCTTGGGTATTTCTGTTAACATTTCACTTAAAAATCACCAAAGAGATACAGAATATATAGTTGAGTTAAATCTTGAGAAATATTCTCATTCTTGCATGTAAGAATTGGGAAAATGCAGAGATGAAAATGGATGTCAGCATGACAGACACTGTAACTGCAAAGGACCCCAACGCTTCCAGCTCAGGAATGCAGAAAGGTCCCACAAATAATGTTTATCTTGCTTATTATATGAAACATATAGAAAAGGAACCCTCCCTCTCAGAGACAAATTTAAAATGTGAAAAATTATTTTAGATATGAAAGCTTGCTACTCCTAAAAAAATGATTCAAGCTTACCCCCCAACTCTACCTCAAATGACCTTCATTTTTCATTACTAAATTTCATCTCATTATTAGAAATGAATTTGCTATTTTCTTTTAGGTATTTAAAAGAAAGTGTATCTTTGGTAATCAGACTATTGGCCTGAAGGATTCTAAATTACCTATACAGATAAAACATTTTAAATATACAAAGTAACTCTTAAACAGTACAGTAATGATATTGTCGAGCTAATTCCTCTCAATATTATATATCAAACTACTAGCGAAATAGAGTAAGCACGAACCTTTTGTCATCTCATGTACATACTACCCATATATTTCGCTACATCACCAATTAATAATATTTCATAATAATCTGAAAGAGGTTTACTTGAGAATATTTTTTAAATCCTTCAATTTTGAGTAATCATTAGTAGAAAAAACAAAATAAAGAATTTCTGGTATCTTAAATTATGGAAACTGGAATGTATAATCAGTACAATAACAAATCATATTACACATTTTAAAAAGCATGTCTTGATGCTCCACTTCTAAGCATTGGGGGCATGCATAATTAAAATACACATTCATCACATTCATTCAGGTCAGGACAAGAGAACAAAATATAGAGTAAGAAATACACTGGTTTTTCTACATCCACCATAGACTTCCTTCTAGGACATGAAAGTGACTCTGGATTTTGTCTCTTTACTTCACTAAAACTTGCTTAGATGTCAACATCTTTGGCTCAGAAGTCTGTATTTTCTTCTTATACAATTGAAAATTGAATATCAGAAGTTACTTTGAGCTACTCTTTTATACCATTGTTCTATAAAACAGTATCCACTGAGTTAGCAATACACTCTTTCTAGATACAAAGTATAGTATTGCAATATTTCTAGAGCACTTACCTACGTAATTCTACATTCCTGTGACAAAAATGATCTCCCTGAGCTTTGCCATTACAAATTTTTATTCAAGCCTATCTAAACAGTAACCTAGAGGTAACTATTTGCATGTTATCCTTAAGCTGAATTAAAGTATATATGTGAAACAAAAAAATGACATTTAATGCACCTTCATATTATAAATCTATTTTACTATTCTCCTGAAATGCAGTTTTTTTTCAGATGATCAAATATATGTTTGTAAATAAGAGGCAGAAAAGCAAATTACAGAAAGATGAAAGTTGATATTTACAAAACAAAATCCTCATCAGAATAAACAATTTGAAATATATTTTAGATAATAAGTATGTAGAAACATTAAATTCCATTATGAAAGTCCATTAACCTAATAAATTAATCCATCATATTTAAAAACTGACCATAATATATCATTCAAAAAAAGGAAAGTGTAAGCCTTAAGGAAAACAGAAAGAACGTAAGTGAAAATGCATCAATACATGGAATTTATCAACACTGCCTACCTCATAGAGTAGACAGCCAAGAGACCAGATGTCAGACTTGAAGTTGTATCCATTTTCATGTATTCTCTCTGGAGACATGTAATAAGGTGTACCCACTGGGGAAAAAAAATAAAACAAGATGAGTCTAAAAATGAAGATGTGGCTATGGTGAGAATTAAACACAAAATTTTATATTAAAAATGCCATTAGGATCACAGAATTATTTTTGAGAATACTCAAAACTTTTAAATTTCTTCTTTACTCCTAAGAAACAGTGTGTAATGGTTTAAACTCTAATAATATTCTCTTTTGATCAATCAGGAAGAATTTAAGGAGCATCACAAAAGGGAAATATGAAAGGAATTTTAACAAGAAAAACCTATAAAAATGATTCACTAAAGACATTTTAAAAAATATGGCTTCTATATTTCAAATAATTAAGCCTGTTAATAATTTATTCTAAACCAAACAGCATTACATGATAATTTAGAAGAGTGAATGTAAGTATTCTTAATAGCTTTAAGTGAGGCTTCCTGACAACACAGTTCTGGCTGCTGATATTATGAATAAGTGTTAGTGAGCACTGGCTCTCCTCCTGTAGAAGGAATACAGGAGTCACCGATACAGCAAGGGTCATGTGAGAATGTGAGGGAAAGGGCGCCAGCATTAGTTCCTGCCACTAAGAAGACCTTTTATAGACAATATACTTTGGATAATTTTGGTTTTATTTAAAGGTACAAATTATTTTTCTCCTTTTGTGACCATTTTCAAAATGCTAACATTTTTAAGTAAACAAAAACATAATATTTTGAAGATTAATAACATGCAAGTGGCTTTCAAAGTAAGTATCTTTTATTTCAAATTTCCTATTATTTCCATTAGCCTAATGCCTTTAATTAAACAGAAAATCAAGGTTTGCACACAATATTTAGAAACCTCATTTACCATAGGCAAGAAATAGTAAATATTCTCTGCTACACATCGAGAAAAGTACATTTTTTTCTATGAATTTTCAAGAACTCTTCAGGTATGTCCATTAAATCCTAATGACATAATTCATAGTACTGAACAGGAATCTTCATTCGAAGACAACCAAACTAAAATGTGTCACCTAAACCATGTGTGGGAACTATACTGTGCTAAAAGTGTGTCCAAGAAATCTGAACTATAATGGAATCCATTTTTACTAATAGTGGATGGCTCCGGTCAGAATGGATGAAAAGGTACAATCACAAGGATAAAAAATATCAATATAATCTGAACAACTCTGAATAAAATCAAGGAAACACGTTAAGAAATGATTTAATTATAGTATTTACCTTCAACACAAATTCGCCAATTACAGTGTCAGTAAAGCAAGGAAAGTTTAAGAACAAGTTAAATTTAAAGCATTGTTACTATGGAAAATAAATAGCAGCCAGGTAGTTTGGGAGCTCTAACCACTTCCTCATAGTTTGCATAAACAGAACAATTACTGGCAGGATTTCCACTCAAGGAAGGGTGGTGGGCACCATGGGATAACGAGCCAGCTCTGCACAGCCTTCTGGTCTCAGGTCCTAACACAAGTGACTGGCAGTGAGGAATGTGCAGGGAGAGGCTGTGCAGAATCCACAGGGGGCAGCTTCAAGGTGCAGAGTTTACCAAAAGCAAAGGTAATTTTAACCAGGAGCTCTGGGAAACCTGCTGATATGTTTGGGGTTTGACGTGAGTGTGAAAGATTGATGACAGGGAAGAAGGACAAATGCGAGCATTTTATAGAGATTAGCCCAGCACAGCACCTGACTGCGACACAGCCTGAGCTCACAGGTGAGGGGAGGGAGGAAAGGATAAGGAGGAATGCCACCAAACCAAATTTAAAATGGATACAATCTGAACATAAAGAAGGCCTTTGAGAGAGCTGCTGGAGGTCATCAGAGAAACTTAAGACTTCGCAATGCAATTTTCAATTAGATTCTCTCCATCCTAAAGAAGTAACATGCCTGTTTTCTGTCAAAAGGTATAAATTATAGACATCTTTAGACTATGTTACAATGTGAAGCCAAGAATGCTACTCACCACCCTGATCGCCACTCTGCAAGAGTGAGGACTAGCTGAGGAGGGTTGCTCTCTGCACTACAGTGGACAGCTGGGAAAATTCATAGTTACTGCTGAGCAGAGGCCTAGGAGGGAGCATCTACTGCCTCCCCTCACAAGCTCCCTAATGCCCCTGGGCCCTAGCCCATCCACAGCCCAGGCTGCTCATCCTTAACACTCTACCCACTGCAGCCCTCAAAGTTGAAGTACTTGGCAAACTGTGCAATGTATTTAAATGCAGTATTATGTTTTCAAATTTTCAATTTCATGAGCTATAGCTATTTCCTAAAAACATTTTTCAACTCTTTGGCAATGGCTTCAATGATAACTGTTAACCTCAAGGATGTTGTGACTTCTTTTAACAGATATACAAGAAAAAAGAGAACTGAGAGTGATATGACCAGATCTTAAAACAATCACGCAAATTACTGTGCATTGAGGAATTTGAAGGCTGTAGGGTGCATAATTCAATTAGCTTTCAAGAATTTATATTTGTGGGTAAAATGAGAATACATTTTATGACAACAGATAGTTAAGCTGTTTTAACCTCCAGATATGATTAAAAGTGGATAAGAAACATATAATATCGAAAAAAGGGAAGATGACATTAGAGGAAAACCTCCCAGAACTGAAAATGTTATCTGAACTTTTTCATTTGCACTAATACTGTATCAAGGTATTCATCCACATGTAAAAAAAAACATTGTCATAACATTGACTTTCTAGCTTTGTAAGAAGAGTTTTACATGGTACTTAATTCCATAAACAATAAACACCCAAATTCTAAAATTATTCTGAATAAATTGAAGACTGGTTTTCAGAGGTTTTACAGCAGGATCAAGAGATCAATCACATTTTCCTAATGTGTGGGCAGAGTGGATGATGGGACTAACTTGTCAGCATTTCATTAGAACAAGCTAATATACAGAACTTTTCAACAGCTAAACTAAAAATGTAGCACTTAAATCTTAGGAAAGGCTTGGATAAAGCAAAAGAATATCACTAAAGAATCTTTATGATGGGGTTAGAGTTTGGTTGCTATTGTTTTGTAGTCAAGGGAGACAATGCAGAATATGTTTCATATCTTCCCTTTACCTCTAGCTATGACCAATACTTTTAATTACTTTCCTCATCTTTGAGATGGGGGAATGGGCAGGATTTGATATCTCTGAGATGCTTAATACTCTAGAATTCTATAGCACTAGTAAAGACTCTACAAAAATTCATGTGGAAAATTGTATAAATAAAAAGGCTCATTTTAAAACTAATATTAGGCTGGCCAAGTGAGAAATGTTCTAGGTCACAGAAATAAGCTCTGTTCAGAAACAATGCTTCTTTCCTTGAGAATTAGAACTGCAGAAAACAAAGCCTTGAATATTCCTTGTGGGAAAATTAAAAAGGAACAAATCATCTTATACCTCATCTTGATTTTAAAACATACACATAACTTTGGAGACTAGGAATTAATTTCCATTTTTTACTTATATCCATGAGTCAGCCAGAAATGTTGGTAGACTGAATGGAGACCAGATTTATTTCTTTATTGAAAGTATTACATAAGGCCAATATAACATGTCTGAATGCTCAACTTGTTATCTTTTAAGCAAACTTAATAACATTAAGATCTTTTAATAATACTGAGAAAATCCTCACCATATTTTATTATTATTCTTCTGCTCTGGGCACTGTATTAAATATACTCCAGGTATTATCTTATTGACTATTAAGACTTGTCTCCAGGATGCTACACTGTTCAAGGTCCTGGAGAGACCAAAACAAGCAAATCCTTGATCTTGTAATAGGCTAAAGTCTAGTGACACAGGCAGCTGTGAGATGCACTATTCTCCTATTTTTGATAAAAGGCATAGGGAGGTCAGGTAGCTCAATACAGGGCACAAATCAAGAAGGGTCCTGGGATTTGAGCCCTTCAAGCAGAGAATTATTAAAAGTAAACCCTGTAAAATATGACTGAAAAATTATTTATACCTTCATATATTAAGGACCAGAGAAACTATCAACAAGTCTCAGCGGGTCTGGGGTGATGGCTCAGAGATAGAGTATGTGGTAGCTTGAATATGAATGGCCCCCCCTCAGTGTTCTTGATTAAGCTTCCTACTTAGTCTCCAGCAAGAGGAGCTCTGCTGGAGAAGGTGTGTCACTAAAGGTAGATCTTTATTCCAGCCCTGTGTCTTGAGTCAGCTAGTACTTGAAATACAGCTTTTTTTTTTTCTGCTCTCTGCTGTGGATGTATGATAAAGTGAACCAGCTTCTTTTATCATGATGACACTTCCCCTGAAATATGTATGCTTGAAATGAACCCTTTTCTCTGGTGAGCTGCTTCTGGTTTGGTGTTTGCCCCAGCAAGAAGGTAACTGCAACACAGTCCTTACCGGCTGGAGATGGGTTCAGCTCTCCGAACCCATATAAAAAACTGGACCTGGACACACATTTCTGTAATTCTAGTCCACAGGAGGGAGAGGACCAAAGAATTGGTGACCAACAGCATGTCCAGGTTGAAGGCGACTCAGTCTCAAGGAAATATGCATATGTGTGATAAAGGTAAGAGGGCACGTGGCATCGTCCTCTGGCCTCCACTTGCATGGATATGGGGCACCCATTTGCATGTGCACATGTATATTCCATATACCATACATGCAAAAAAAGTCATGGCATACATATATAAAAAGCCAGAATGGAAAGATCTAGTTGCATGGGCCACTGGTGAGAATTATGCTACTCTCTAGCTACTTATTGTTTTAAATGCACACTTGTTCTGATGAATGAGAGGTTAAATGTACAGTTTGAAATTAGAGAATAGCTTCTTTGAGAGCAATTACTTAAGTCTAGAAAGACCTGAAGGTTAAAAATAAATCAGCGAAAGCATCTTGGGGTACTGGCTGAACATATGCTGCTTCTACAGCTCCTGCCACCTTGAACAATGAAGGGTACATGTCAAAGACAGACCCATGGAGAGGTGCTAGGGAAAGGCATGGGGAAACAAGGATGAGACCACAGGTGGCACCTGGCACCAAAATGAAAGTGCTTTAATGCCTGGTTCAAGAACACTAATCTTCCCAAGTTGAAACCAGAGACTGTCACACTTGGAAATAGTGTGGGGAGCATGAATGGTACACTCAAGAGACTCCAGTGTGAAAATTCTGATATCTAGCTGGAATGGGGACCATGCACTTACTCTGCGGCAATATAACAAAATCAGAGAGACATTCGTTTCCCTGTGAAAGGTAAACAGGAGTTCAACACAGCAATACATTTCTCCTCAGGGAGTTTCACATATTTGTCTAGTACAGGGACCAATATGAGAACATTTTAAGTCAATTTCATTTCCAGGATGTGGGGAAAAAACATGCAATAACTAAACTTGCACATGTATATACCAAAAGAAATGTTTCCATCTTTCCGTTATGAAAACAAGTAAAATGGGTTATAAAAGCATTTTCAGTCTAACTCTTCTCATCTGATGTGCTTTCAATGGTAGGTAGGCAGGAAGCCCTTTGATTATGTACTAATACAGTTTGGGTATAAAAAGATTTTCTTATAGATATCTTTGGAATATATATTATTTAAGTGGGGAAACTGTATATGTCTTTGGAGCATATATTATTATTTATATGGTGAAGATTTATAGCAGTAAATTTTTCTTGTTAAATTCTATCAAAGTTGCTTTCTTCTCCTCTCCTAAGTCGCCAGCCATAAGACCAGATGCCTCTGAAAAGCATGACTCTTAGTGAAGTGAGAAGCCTCATGTAGGCTAAATAAACTCTTAGAAATTTTAAAATATCAAAAACCTGTTCAAAAAAATCACCATTCAATAATGAAATTTAAGCCATTATACCATTCTTCCATTAAAACTTTCTTTAAGGAATTCTACCTGATCGAGTTTCCGGACACAAAGGGCCCCGGCTGTCAAATCTATTACAGTGGAGTGAGAGTAGCATTTGGGCCCTCTTTCTCTGTGCTAGAGTGTTTGTGTCATAATCACGGCAAAGGACTTTGCACATGCAAGGCTATGGATGCTGACACAGGCAGATCATCCTAGATGGTCAGTGAGAGACACAACAGAGACGGACATGAGAGATCCCAATGTGAGAGGGACTTCACTTGCCACTGTTGGTTTTGAAAACAAAAGAAGGGGGCCCAGGTCCAAGGAATGGGACAGCTTCTAGAACCTAAGAATGGCCCTCAGTCAATAGCCAGTTAGGAAACACAGATCCTGATTTAACAGTAAACAAAAACTGAATTCAGCTAGGAACCTGAACAAACAAGAAATAAATTCTCTGGTAGCCTCCAGGAGTCTTGCAGCTCTACAGACACCCCGAGGTCAGCTAGGCTGTGGCCACACTGAATCTCTAATCTACAAAACTGCAAATCAAGCTTCCTCTGTTTTGTCTCGCTAAAGGGGTAGTAATTTGTGAGAGTGACAACTGAAAAACTAATACATCAGTGATTCATGCACTGCATGAGAGAGAGGACACTCTCCATACAAGACTCAGGCTAGGTAAGTGGGAGGAGGTAGAGAAAAACAAATGAATAGGGATCAAAAATACTTGACGTCCAAGAGCCCATAGGGACATTTGTGCATGATGTTCCAGTTTTCTTTGGAGGGGGGATGGGAGAGCAGGACACGTCAGTGTTCTCAGAACAGGAAGAATATTATGGCACATACTGTTCAAAAGCAAAATGATGGGGTTTTATTTCGTAACTAAAATGAACTTGGTTGGCTTGGTCATTAACTGATGTCAATCTAGGAATTAAACCTATCTCAAAGGTTGACTCAGAGTTGGGAAAGAGAAAATAGTTAACAGCACACAACACTTAGTCCAGAATTAGTACTTGAAACTTGCCCCAATGATGTTCATTATAACATTAACCAAATAAGATTAACCAAATAAGATACTTAAGGGTAACAGTACATATATTATCCAAACAAGTCACCAGGGGTCAATATGAACCTATGGATCGTTCTGGTGTTAAAGATAGTATTAGTGCTCAGAATCCCGATTTAGAAAGATGAAAACTCCCTAAGGTATATGGCCCCCACTCCATTCACTTCCACTCATTCCATTAAGCAAGCCAATTGCTGCTTGCTTGCAGTAGCTACAAATACGTGGCAAAAATAGATAAGTAAACAGAAAATACAAATAAAATTTTAAAAATAAAACCAAAGGGTGGTATTTTTTCTTTATCTTAGGGCTATGGACCAAAATCACATTAATTATTTCTGGTTCTCCCCTTCTGGACATGAGACAGAACCATGCTTCCCCATCCCGATCAGACAGGCATTTCATGAAACTTGTTTTGGGTAATAAAATTTGAATGGAAGCAATCTGTGTTACATTCATGAAGAAGGGCCAGCAAGGGATGCTTCGTGTTCTCTTCAAGCCCTCATGAAATTCCCAACTCAAAGGCTGGCATGAAGACAACAGAAACCTGAAGCCACTTGAAATTCCAAACCACCTATGGAGGAAAGGACAGCTACCCCCCTACCCCCAAGACTACCACGGGCCCACAGCTGACTTTGAGTGACCAGATAGAAAATGCATTGGTGCTAAGCAACTGAGATGTGATTTGGAGGAGTTTCAAAATAGAGTTCACTCTGCAACAGAATCTTACTTATTATTTAGTTCAACTTTCTCTTTATGTGAAAGGTATCTTTAAGGACCAGGAGTTTCAGGGAAGGAGTGGGACGAAAGGACTAAGGTGTGGTATTTAGCCGAAATCTCAAGTGTGCTAATCTGCACCAGCAATCAATCTACGCCTGTCACAGATTACTCGGCACAGGGGAGGAACTGTTTTAAAGTTGCTCAATGACACAAACACGAGAAAATAGCATAATTAAGCCCATTACTTTATGCTAGCCTAAAAAGTTAAATGGAAAAAAAAAAAACTGGTAAGAAAATGTAAAATGCTACAAACATATTCATTGCTACTGTTGTTGGTATTTTGTAGATTAAATAATTCTTTGGGGTCATTACTATAGACAATATGGGCATATCTGATTAGAGACTGAAATACATACTAAGATTACATGAAAACTGTTTTATTCTGCTGTGTGTTTCAATATTCAAAGGGGAAAATCCTTGGTTCTTAGCAAACTGCCTATGGGATGGAATATTATATTGGCTGAATGAAGACCTCAGAGTATATTAAGACAGAAATGAACCAAAAATATACTCTGCCTCTTGTGAAATGGGAACAATTACTTGATTGTTTGATTCCAGTTTCACACATTTTGGCAAATTTTAGTTTTTGGTTTAACAGACTCGGTTCTTTAGAAATACCAGCTAAAGCTGTGGGTAGGCAGAACGGTAGAATGGTCATGAAGGGACTTCAATGTCTTCAGTCTTATTTCCAGGCCTTATTTTATGTTTCCTGAATCTTGAAGCAGCGAAGTACAGCAGAGAGCAGACTGCTTACAGGAGAGAGCATGCTACACTCCCACACACAGTCCTAAGCAAGGTAACTAAACAGTGCACCAGACCCAGTGACCCATCAGGATAACAGGAGATGAAAATGCCACCGAGCACTGACAGAGCAGAAGCCCACACCTGTGGGAGCAAGTCAGACAAGGAAGCGACTGTGCTTGAGCAAGGTGCTAGGATCATTTTCTGAGTCCATCAATTCAGGCCTTGGAACAGAATAAATAGTGGCACATAAAAGGACCCCATCTCTCTTTCTTCATCTTCACTACCACCACTTGTAAAGTACTTGGTAAGAGACTGATGGGGAATAGGGAGTGAACACAGGATGGTTACTGACCAACACTGTCCTTCTGGAAAGTTAGAGACTGAGTTCTACAAAAGAGCAGGGCAGCGACCATCTGCTCCAGAATGCCATGCTGTTGCCCATGCTCAGAGCAAAGCCCGCACTCAATGAGGAAGGGAAGAGGAGTCAAGAGAGGAAAGATGGAGCACACTGGACTCTAGAAGACATGCATGTCAGGCCAGGGACTGTGAAGACAGTCCTCAAGCAACAACAAATAGTTCATCAATATTTGGGTGAGAGCAACACGATCAGATGTTCTGGAGGAAAACAGCTTCAGTGGAAATATTCAGGATAACTAAAGGAGATACCAAAACAAAAAGGGTCTTTCCGTAATTATGAAGGTTTCCAGATTCAAGAAGTGAAATGCAGTAGAAATGCTACAGGATAATGCATGTGGTAGGAGGAGACAAGGGAATTAAAACACAGGTGTTTGCTGTGGTTCTGACTTTAAAGAACTGTATGCAGTTTATACATCCCAGACCATCAGGTTCAGTGCCTGTCCTTTTTAGACCTTGCAATCATGGAATTACTGATACTCTATGCTTCTCAACTATCATGCTTTTTAAACTGGTTCAGAAAACTGACTGGAAATGTGATTATCTCTACAACTTTATTTATCACATCTGACCTCAATACATGCTACTTTGTTATAGAATCAAATGATACAAATAAGAGATGTGCAGTGGTGACATGAAAATTCAAAGACTTGTCAATCTCATACACTGACAAGTATAAAATATTCTGGGAGGACTACTACTGTTATTGAATGAAAGAGAAAAAGAGTACCTTAATGTGATTTATAAACAAATGTATATTTTGATAATGAACTACATAAATAAAGACTTTTTTCCAAAATGATATATCTCTGCATTTAAAATTCCTAGAAACATCTCCCTTATAAATTAAAATAAAATTTGACTCCAAACTGACTTTAAAGTAAAACCTACTCAGATTTTTCTTTATGAAATATATGGATCTCATTTCTTTATAGTTTCACTAAAATTTAGAGATGCACAGATAAGTCAGGCCACACAGACTTTATCCTCAGTAAAATCAGAAAATGAGTCAAACACACAGTTCTATCATATTGTCTGAAAGCAAAATAAATTTGTGAAGGTGGGCATATTTTCAGTCACTTTTTAATACCAACTATTAGGGGTAAACAAATGTGCTTTTAATAATAAAAGTATACAAAAACAACAAAGGAGAGGATTACTAACTACTCTCACGTGAAAATCAGGGCCATCTTGTATACAACGATACCAAAAGTCTGCATCAGAATCTCCACTCTTGCTCTTCTAGAAATATCCTTTTGTGGCAGAGATGACTGTCTTTGATTCTGAAGGGTTTTGTTGTGGGGGGGAATAATATTAGTCAGCTAGTGCTCAAACTTTAATTTCTGGTGTTCACTGTCCTTTGCTCAGAGGACTTTCATATCACATCATTACAATCTTTACTTTGCAGAGATGACAAGCAGGGATTTAAAAAATGTCTTATTCTGGAAAGCTTCTCATAATATGGAAAACAAAAAATACAAAAGAAATTATTGTATTAAGGACTCACCCATTAAAGCAACAGTCTGTTTCTTTTCTATCACTGTCTACATTGTAGATGTGTTTCAGAATTCACAGTAATTACAGTATCACCATCATACACACATAACACACACACACACACACACACACACACACACATATATATATATATATATACACACACACACACACATATATACATAAATATATCACCATAACTGAACTGATTTGGATAAACTTGACATTATAAATCCTTAACATACAATTAAATCCATTATAATTCATTTTGTTTTTTTTTTTCAGATCACATAATTTGGGCCAGCACATAACCAGTATTTTCTGCAAACAAAAGGCAGTTATCAGGAAAACTAATGAATTCAATTTTCAGAATAGTTAACCTGGGTTTCATATGATGTACTTGGTTGTTAGGTTTGTAGAACTACAGCATGCTTAGAGTGACAGTCTACAAAACAGTATTTAAATGACACACATGTATGTAGACAGACATGTCCAACTGTGTCTGTGTATGTTTAATTCTAACTTAGAATTTCTAAGTAAATTAATGATAAAATGCTGTTAAGAACTTCTAATAGGTGAATAACAAAGTGACAATATGTTACTAGTGATAAGTGGGCATTTCTGAAGTCCCAAATAAAATCTCAATGAACTATAAGATAAATTTATTTGTTTCTTATGGAATTTAATTCCAAACTTTTTATATTTAGAAATTATTTAAAGTTATACAACAATAAAGTAAAATGAAAAAATATTAGCATCAATGTGAAACTTTATTTTCTCCAAACGACAATGTTGAAATTATGTGAAAACCACCAGATGAAGATAAATATTGTTCTAGAAAGAGTAAGATTAAATGACTGGTTCAAGGCCATACAGTCCTTAGTAACAAGGCCAGAAAACTTTAAAAGGTTCTAGCCAATTAATTTGAATGCTCACTTAAATATTTTCTAAATTACTATAACTCATTTATTCCTTAACATCTCATTTAAAAGTTCTGAAATTTTAAAAAGCAGCTGCTACTGAAATTGTGCCTCCGAAGATGGGCACAATTAACTTAAAGTCAACTTATTTTTGCCTTAATTCTTAAAGTTTGTCAGCATTTCATATGTCTTATATCTACACAGAGAAAATATGAAAACATCTTTCTAGGAATTTCTAGTGTTTCTGAACTCAACAATTTTCTTTCCACTGTTAATATGGTGTTATTACAGTTATACAATTGCATTTTAGGTTAAAAAAGACTCTAGTATTTTGTTAACTTTAAAGTGAATAAATTCCAGAAATTTCTTTTCTAAAATTTTGAGCATTTTTTCCTTATTTGCTACAGATTATCTTAAACTTTCCCCCCCATAATAATTACAATTGTATGGCATTTTAATAAATGAAAAATTGCAGCTTATTACCTATAATATTTTAAATGTTAGGTGAAGTTCCCTCTCCATCAAGTTATCTTATTGCGATTACAAAGGGAACAAAAGGGATGTGCCATGGTAATAGTAAAAAAAGAAACAAAACAAACAGTTTGATCAATTTTTTTTAATCTCAGTGCTGCCTGAGGTTGAGCTAAAGCAAGTATTCAACAGTCCTATAAAAAGAAACATACCTAATAAAGAAATGTGGGTATCAGGACCTTAAGATTTCTGGAATCATTCTGTAAAAGAATGTACTAAATGCTATATAACATCCATACCTCTATTTTTAAACCATGAACAGCACACACAGAAAAGGTAGACAACAGAAAGGATCTCGTATGTCTCACCTAAAGAATGCGCAGCTGTGGTTTTGGAGCTGAAAAACCGACCAAGCCCAAGATCTCCAAGTTTAACCACTCCAGTGGCTGTAATGAACACATTAGCTGGTTTTATATCTGTGAAGAAATGAAGAAATCAAGCAATTGATGATAGAACTTGAGCAATTCTAAAGGAAAATGGCATTTCATCCCCTGGAACATTCAAATACATATTGAGTAGAAAAATTTAAAGTATGACCCAATCTCTTGATTTGAATGTTTATATTTTCCATTATTTTAAATTTCCCAGTCCTCTGGTAGACAATCATCAATGAAACATGATGAATACAGATTTCTATTTCAATTATATTTTTTCTTTTACAAGTTTTATGAAATTCAAAGGAAAAAACTGTGCTCATTTTATGACCATCATAAATAATATATATGAATAAAGATTAGTTTATTGGCATATTTATAACAGTGATAAGATCAGGATTTAACTATATCATATATTTAATTATTCAATTAAATGGTTTTAGAAATCTAAATTACATGAATTGCTTTGAAATATTTATATCCCCAAATCAGTGGATCAATTTTTTAATGACATAAGCTTATACTTTCTGTCCAACAATTTGACTGATAATGAGGAATTTAGCTAATGAGGAAGAACTATCAATAAACCATAGTGGTCATTATACAATAAATTATATGAGAGGATGAGACCATATAATGGACGGAAGATGTTTATCTTCAATTGCTTGGCAATTTCCATTATTTAAGATGATACTGAAAATCCAGGATGATATCACCTCACCTCTATGCATGACTCTCCGAGAGTGCATGTGCTCCAGCGCACTGCACAGCTGCACGAAGTACTTCCAGACAGTTCTTTCAGGAATCAGCCTCTTCTGTTTCTTAAAATGCTTTTAAAAATTAAAACAAATGATGATTATGAGACGTAAAAGTTTCTTAAGGCTAGATTCTGGCATGCATAAAATTTGTAAACTAGAAAATCACCTACACGTACCTATCTATTATCAAAAAAAAGAATAGGATTTGCTGTAAAGAAACAACTCAGAGAATTTTACCTGACAGCCCAAGTTACTTCCTATTTTACTCAAAAGTTAACATAAACTTATACTACATTTCTGTAATGTTCAACTACTTCCAAAAAACATTTATATAAAATAATTTGTCTCAAGAAATCATCACATTTCATCTTAAGAAAATCCAGAAAAAAAAATTCCAGAAACATTAAGGTCACTATATTCAGTAAAGGCAATTTTTCTGGTTGAAGGTTTCATTACAGAATTTATTTTAAATACTGAGCTACTCTGGTTATTTGAAACAGCACTATTTATTAATAAAAGGAATTTGTAAAAAAATCTTCAGGAATATTTCCATTACCATTGCAAAACAAATATGCATACATTTTGAATAAATGAAACTAAACTCAGAGGCAGAATGTTCCACAAGTGTTGTTACTAAAGGCTGAAAGTATGGGGGAGGGGTGGCAAAAGTATGTGGGATGCCATTTCTAAAAGAAACTACTAAATTAATTGTAGAATCACAGTTGATGAAAAATATGAAATTTGCTAGCAGTAGTACACATTCAAGAACAGTTCTTAGCTTCATCAAACATTCTTTACATAGACATATTTATTAAAAACTTAAATACCAACATCAAGAAATAATCCATTAAAAAGGTTTTTAGTAAGATCTTTATACAATTTTAAGTATTTACTAATAGATGTCACATTTTAAATATGTACTTTAATGTGTTTTACAGGGCAACTTGACAATTTGAGAACTTTAACTGAAATTTTTTTTGTTACTAAACACAGAGAAACCATACATGAGAAAATTCAAAGCTAGCATTAAGTTTGAGCCCAGAGGCCTTGTGAGGTCAGAATAAAAGGCAAAGCAGTACAAAAAAGCATGCTGCATACGTCCTCATACTCAGCACAAGAACATCCTGCATCCTTCTTCATACTCAGCACAAGAGGGTGCAGCAGCATCCTTCCTCATACTCAGCACAAGAGGGTGCAGCATCCTTCCTCATACTCAGCATAAGAGCATGCAGCATCCTTCTTCATACTCAGCATAAGAGGGTGTGGCATCCTTCCTCATACTAAGCACAAGAATACATCACTACATCATATACACCCGTTTACAATTTCAGTATCAATTAAACCAGAAACCTCATATTCTATAAGCTAAATAACAATTAAATGCCCAGGCATTTAAAAAGTAAATCAGGGTATTTGTAAAATGTTAAAAAGCTAGTATATCACGTTTCCATATGAATTTTTTTCATGGCAGACTGTGTCAACATCAGTTTTCATTTGAAGGGGACAATGCTGAAATTCGGTTCTTTACACATAATTTTTTTCAGACTTGGATTGAGTCCAAATAAAGCCTGTGTATGTATTTTCCCCAATGCCAGATTAGCATATCAGAGGACTGTTTGATGTCAAGAGAAAGATGTGGACCAGGTTTCTTTTCATTCAGAAATAAATATACCATATCATGTAAGTATCAGACCATGAAAAATAAATTTAACGTTTTAATACAAATATCATATTTATAATAATCTTAGCAGTTTATGTTGCAAGTTTTATTAATAAATACCAAACATAAAAGGCACAGTAAAAATGACTTCACAAAAATGCATACTTGGGAAGATGTTATCGACCAAGATGACCTGACTATTTTCTTATTTTTATACTCTTCTTTGTCTAAAAATATTTTAATGATGAATAAACATATCAAGTAGGTGTTATTTAGGCAGAATCACCTGGTAAGAGTTAAGCATCCATGACCAGCAGCATGCTGAAGAATAAGTGTTTGATTTTGACATAAAAATAAAATAATGGCAATTTGATTATACTACTAGTATTTAATTTTTAAGTGTTTCTTTATGTGGCCCGTCAAACATGTTTAAGCCTAGGTTTTCTGAGAAAATTAGCAGTTACAATGTTAAAAGCTTGCCTGTTCTGATGGGGGCACTGTTGGTTACCTCTTAAGAGGATTAATAGCAAAGCAATGAAAAACAGTAATTTTCAATATTGGTGAGATTTATATCCATACTACAAAGAAGAAACCCCAACCTCTTAAAACATAGCGATTCTATTTCAAAATTTAGTTTTCTAACAAAAGATCATTACTGTTCAAAAATCCTACTTTCTCCAAACAAAATACTTAGCTCTATATGAGGAAAAAAAACTAATGTGAAAATATAAAAATTAAAATTAAAGATATACATATAAACAATAAATAACAAAACCAAAGCCTAAAAGTATCAATAAGAATATTTACATGGAAGGTCATGTGATATAGCATTTTTATTATGTTCATGTTGTGAAAAAATATGCCTATATTGGAACTGAAAATAAATAAAAATTTCTGAACAAATCAGAAATTTGCACAAAGGCTTACTGGATCACTTGAGCATAATTTTTGTTTAGCGTGTGTGTGTGTGTGTGTGTGTGTGTGTGTGTGTGTGTGTGTGTGTGCGTGCGCATGCGTGCGTGCGTGTGTGTGTGTGTGTTGCATATGCTAGCTTTGAAGAACTCTTTCATTTCTTACAGTAGTTCCCATTATTATAAACATTACTAAAATAGCACTATGATTATTCAAAAAAAAACTAGATGTAACAAAAATCGATTTTTCTCATGTGAAAGAGATTACATTATTTTCTCATGTGAAAAAGATTAAAAATTTTACTTAGTTAAAATTAAGCACGCCTAGTAAAGCACATTTACATCACCATCCAAACGATTAATGTGAAAGACACCAGCTGATAAAACAAGCTTTTTCCTTCTATTCAAAGATTTTAAGAAAAGATATTCCGATAGTCATATCTTTACTTCTACAAATTAAATTCCAACACCAAATCCGTTCATATGATAAGCATTGAATATAGAAATTCTATTCTTTGGATTCAAGCACCTCAGCTCTGCATTCTAGACATTACAACTCCAGGTAGAACACAAGTTGTGCAATGCTAACATTCTTTAAGAAACTCTGCAGGAGCTTCAGTGATATCATACAGAAGAGATCCATCGACAGACAAAGAGCAAAAAGACTTGTAAAGAACATTAACATTCATGGCACATAAAAATATGCAAGCCTACAGTAAGGAATGTTAATCTTTGAGATGAAAATTCTAGGCAAAAAAACATCTGGAACAATCAGAGGCAGCTTCATGGCAACACTACCTGAGCAGACACACATTTGCCACTTGTTTTAATGTCCTCTTAACGGTACCTCAAAGATTCATTTTTTTGACAAAGGGACCTATACAAAGCATCCTTTTAAAATGTACTCCTGCAGTTACACAATAATAAAAACAACAACTACGATCCTGGTGTATATGCACTTTTGATGATTAGAAAACAAATGATAATTAATGAATAGAAAATAATGAAGTTATAGGAGAACTATAATTACAAGCACCAGCTGTTCTACATCTCTTCCAACTATCTAACAAAAGGAAGTGAGTCATGTTAAATATAAGGAATCATTTCCTGCTTGGGAGCATTGTTAAATGTTTAAATGTGCAACTAACACAACTACTATATCTATCTTTTAATTAGAGAACTGATTATAAGGTTTGACAGTAAGCAAGTGGTTTTGTGATCTTGAACACCTTGGGGCAGTTTCCTTGTCACATAAAATAGAGTTTAGGGATGATCTCTGAAGTCCCTACCACCTCCAAATATAACCTGTAGTTCAACAATCTCAGTCGTGGATATAGTTGTGAACATAGATAACAACTGTGTGGCACATTTTAACATTAAAAATAAGTGTTTATCAGTCTGCAGTATCCTTCATATTACTCCCCCAATGACAAAGCAAAACCTAGAAAAGGTCGAAATCTACCCCCTCACACGGTACTACACATGGTCTTCTCTTTAGGCAGTTGAGTTTGCTGTTATAAACTTTTGTAAGTAAAAACTACAACTTGTTATAACACTAGACTCTGAAATCATTATAAAGAACACAGTGCACAGAGACCGGCCATCAAAAAGATAGGCTGCTTGTGAAAATATAAGTGCCCTAAGTGTGATTTTATCATAAATTCATCTTTCCATGGAAACAGTTTTCTTCTGAAGAAATACTAAGGTGGGGGCTGGAGACATGGCTCAGCGGTTAAGGCACTTGCCTCCAGTGCCTAAGGCCCTGGGTTCAATTCCCCAGGACCCACATAAGCCAGACCCACAAGGTGGTGGCCCTGGTGCGCTCTCTCTCTCTCTCTCTCTCTCTCTCTCTCTCTCTCTCTCTCTCTCTCTGTATCTCTTTCTGTATCTCTCTGCTTGAAAATGAATAAATAAAATATTTAAAAAAAAGAAATACTAAGGTGGTACTCACAAAACTACAAAAATATTTGCTATCCATAATTTGGAGAAAATTTTATGTGGAAAACATGTCTCGATTAGAGTTTTGGTGTACAATACTAGTATGTTGTGTGTGAGTACTTATACTGACACCAGGCCAGATAAAGCTGGTACCTTAAGTTGTTTCAGAAGATGTGGGCCTGGCAGCCAACTAGGTCATTCAGTAACGATCACTGGCATCTCGTTTTCCCCTTTGGGTAAACTATTACCCATCCAAACTCTACTTTTGTCTTTTATCACACTGTTGCAAAATCTATTACAACTGCTCAGTTTACTAGATTATAATTTTAAAATATGTAAATATAATAAATTCATTTCTCAAAGTCAAAAATTGTTCTAGCCATTGGCGGAAACCAAAAATGTATTTCTTAGGATTGAAAATGTGAAATTATAATTATTTAATCTAATTATTAAGTTTTGAACAACAAAATGTACAAAAAAACTTCAATTATTTAGCAATAAGAAAAATAAGCTTCTATAAAGACATATTCATAGTATTCTTCTCCCAAAAAGTTGCTTTCTAAGCACTGGTAAATTTGTATCAAGGAACTTATTCTGGATTTTTTTAAAAATAAAAAGATCAGTAAAATTCATAAAGAAATGGTCTTTATATTGCATACTTATATTGCAGGTATGTAACTAGCTCTTAGGAGAGGACATCAGTATTAAAGCAGAAGAGAGACGCTCCGAAATTTTCCAATGCTTTCTGTCATGCTCCTGAGTACTGTGGCCAAGGGGAGATTTCAATAAGGCAGGAGCTGGGGCTGTGGAGATGGCTCAGCAATTAAAGGTGTTTGCTAGGAAGTCTGTTGGTCTGAGTTTGATTCCCCAGCACCTAGGTAAAGCCAGGCACAAAGTAGTGTGCATGTCTGTGAGCCTAACACGTTCCCAACAACCAGAGGCCAAACAAGGAGAATTGGAAAGCTCACAGGCTAAACTAGCCCACATGCAGCAGCAAAAGGAAGGTGCACCTTGTCTTAAAGAAGGAAGAAGAAGAAGAAATCAAACATCCCGAGGGTGTCCTCAGACTTCCACATATATGTTGTGGCATGGGCATGGCACATATATGAATGTATAAATAAAATTAAAATGTGTAATCAATGTAAACAAAACAATCTAGACAAATAGGTACACAAGTTTCATAAGGTTAATATTTGAAAATGACAATTACCTAAAATATGGCTGATATTCCAGTTAATTTATGAAGTTTTGAAGAATTTTAGGGTGTATCTCACTCCCTTAAATTCCCAAGTCCTGGTGCATAACTCCATTCCCTAGAGTTTGGTTTAGGCATGAGACTATTATGAACTATCCTTAATCCAGACATAGTGGTGCATGACTATAATCTCCATTTGGGAAGAGGAAGCAAGACAGTGAGGGAGGGAGGGAGGGAGGGAGGGAGGGAAGGGACGGAGGGAAAGCAGGGAGGGAGGAGAGCAGGGGAAGAAGGAAGAAAGGAAAGAGGAGGAGGAGAAGGAAGAGGGAGGGTGGGAACAAAGGGAGGGAACAAGAAACATAATCCCCAATTACAATGTATTCCATGGCAGAAAAGATTTTGCAGATATAATTAAGTATCCAACCACTGAGTTAATCAGCAGGGACATCATGATCTTGTGGAGATCAGTTAAGCCACTCTAAGAAGTCAGATTCAAATCAAGAGACACTCTCGGGCTAGCCTTAGGAACATGCCAGAATGTGGAAGAATATGGCAGAGGCATCTACTGAGTGTGGCCCGGGCTGATAGTAGTGACTCAGGAAACTAAATTCTCCTCACAACCAGTGTGCTTGTAGCTGGCACCCTAACTTTAATTTCCTAAGATTTTGATCAGGTAACATACTAACTTTATAGCTCTACCTCAGAAATCAGGAGATATTACACACTTGTTTTAACCTACTAAATTTGTGGTGGTTTGCTATGAGGTAACAAAAATAAACTATCAGTAAAGTATATGAAATTAATTTTATGTCTGTATAAAGAAAGAATTTTGAGGTTCCTGTAAGTTAAAAAAGCACACAAGTAGTAACAGCAAAAATATAAAGTTTATTTAAGAAGACAATTTATATCTGAATATATTAGAAGTAAGAAAAAATCATCAATCATTTGGAATGTCAAACTGCTGGCCAAAAGCGATATTTACTCATTTGAATGATAAATATTACACAGTTCATTAAAATGTTTATAAAAGCAATATGCACCTCATTCTTAGGCATTGTGATGTGGTTAAAAATTCTTTTGGCAGGTAAACTTTGAATTTTTCCTCAAGAGATTTATTACATAAGGTTATATTTTATTTCACTAGTAGTCTAGAAAAAAACCTGTAAATTTAAAAATATATAAATAGGCCTAGAGAGATGGCTCAGCAGTTAAGAGCACTTCCAGTGCTTGCTTGAGGGCCTGAGAGACTGCTTGAATTCCATCCCCAGCACCCACATAAACAGCTGCGGTGGCCACATGCATCTGTAACTGAAGTCCTATCGGGAAGCAGTGACCTGAGAATCTCCAGAGATCACAATCAAATCACAGGCTCCCAGAGAAGATTTAGAGTGTGACACCCACATTCTGCTCCTGGTCCCACAGGCAAGAGCACTCCACTACAAACAAGCTCATAAGGCAGCACAGGGCATATACACATTCATACAACACACTCACACAGCACACACCACACACTCATACACACACACACACAGCTACCAGCAGACATGTCTACACCTACACACATACCAGCATGCACATACCCATGCACACCCACAAAATAAAGAAACACAATTACATTTTCTCAAATTGACTTTCTAATAAACAATACAAATTACTTATAATTTTTAAAGAAAGTAGTATATTTTACAAAAATGGCCATATATTTCCACATTATTGACAAATTAAAATAAATAAAACTATGTAATTTTGATACCACATGTGAGTCTGCAGTAGCGTGTGTCTTGATATTCTACCAGTGGAATAAACGTGTAATATGCTCACTGAAAAATGAAGTATGGATTAGTCCTACTTCACTTAAAATATATATATAAAACAGCACAACTTAACTGAAATCAAACTGGTTTCTAAGAATCTATTTTAGTTAAAAATTCTGATTACTGATAATGAAGAAATCTATGATGAAAAGTTCCAGATTTCCTTTTATCCTAAAACTCATCTGGGAAGCATTTCATCTGACCACAGCCTCAGGTACTCCTTTGTCACTAATTAGAGAAATACTGAATATTTCAACTATAAGTTGCTTAATTATATTTGTCAGTCTGCTCTAAACCAATTAATTATTTACTTGTAAAAACCTTTGATGTAATGCTATCCAGAGGTTTATTTCTGGAATACGGACCAGAAGCTGTATTGCCTCTTCTATCCCAATTAGGCTGAAGACCTGGGAGAGTGAAACACGTTGTTGTGAAACAGTTAATTTTAATATTTCTGAAAAGTGAATCATGTTCTTCTTAATTCAGGCCTTTATTTCTATCCTTTACAAATAAGTCACTGCTATGTTCTCCCAAGGAAATCCCTATGTTATTATCCTCATTGTTTAGAAAGCATGGCTTTAAAGAGCAAGGGTTTTTAGAAAACACTTTCAGAATTTTAGTATCTTCATCACACACACACACACACACACACACACACACACACACACACACACACACACACAAAACCACTTTCCTGTGCCTCCTTCATGAGAACACTATCTTCTTTTCTGTCAGCACACCACTCAGTATCCTAACAAGTTTGGATGAGCCCAGCCAATAAAGCAGAGGTAAACTGCCATCTATGTCACATGCCAGCCTCTGGAACAGAGAAGTGTGAACAAGGAAAAATAAGTTTTCTACACCTACAAGTGGAGTTCCTACAAACACCTAGGCACCTCCCTAGAAACTGAGGATAGCCTAATAAAGAAGGTATATCCCACACCACCCCACCCCTCACACTCCCAAGAGAGCCTTAAACTCAAGGCAGCTGAAAATATCAACAAAATAATCACACAGGACAATCACAGTATCACATTACTAAGTGCTACTAAAGAAGAGTAAGACAAGACCATGGAGATGTTTTCAGACACACTGAGATGTGTGAATTCATTATTTAAAATTCTAAAGGTACAGTACTGACAGGCATGAAAGAGATCAACTCCAAAGCATGTACAAAACAAATGCCAGAATTGAAACTTTAAACTCCGTAATTAAAGGCAAGAGTAAGGTGACTGGGAATGGTGGCACGTGCCTCTTATCCTGAGACTAGAGAGTGGAGGCAGGAGGATCGGGATTTCCAGGTCAACTTGGGCTACATGAGACTGTCTCAATAAAAAGTCAGAAGAAAAATGAGATCTCTAGAAGGATGAGGACTAAACCAAGCACTCTGTACTCAGTCGGCCAGTGTTAGAAGAAGGGAATGAAAAGCAGAGCCACATGCTACTGAGAGACTGAAGCCACTGGGACCTTAGGACAGAGGTTAGTTTTGAGGCTTTCATGTAAACTGAAGGAAAAGAAGGACAGAGTGAGGGTGGTTAAGACTTAATCAATATAACCTTCTCACATCACCTCATTGGGGAGAGCAACATCCTAACTCCTGCTTGCCTTTATTTTCTTGATCTGGCATGTCATATATTTGACTGATCTTTTTGTTTGCCTTCTCCATTAGAAAATAAGTTTTCGAATGGGTAAATTAATAAAGAAGGGATATATGTTCATGGTGTGTTTACATTACATTGCATAGTGAAGAAGTGTTATAAACATTTAAATGATTATAGAAGAAATATAGAAGATGCACAATGACTACAGCTACAGGATCAGGAGTAATGGTAGGGTTTAAGCTTTCTGAACATATGAACAATGAAAGAATAGAGAACCCAGGTGAAGGCTAATATGGTAACAGGAGGAGAGGAGCAAAGAACAGCCCAGGTGGCATTAACGATTTGGCCATGAGACAGTGAAGGAGTGATGATTTCCACTTACTCAGTAATACTGGTGGTCTGAGGTGGATCAGCAGGGAGGGGTAAACTTGTTATGACATAAAGCTAGGGTAGGTGGATAATACTGAGGTTTAGGGAATAAAGAATGTATGACTATCAGATACCACACATTCGGGCATAGATCGATAATGTGTACTCAGAATAACAGGACTAAAAATAACAGTACATCTAAGACACACATATAAATTTACGCTCAGAATAATACTGAGACAAGTATTTTTAACTCAATTTATAGATATGGCAGCTCAATCACTTGAGATAAGTAATTAAATCAAGGCCATATAGTAGCATTGCTTTAAAATCCTTTTGTTGCCATAAGAGGTTCCCAATCGATTTTCAGCTATGCTGGTATAAGCACCCATTCATTATAACCCATCTCCCCTTTATGCCTTATTTCAACAGAAGTTACAGAATTCTCTATGAGCGTTTGCTATATGCCTTACTGCTAAACACTTAGTTCCAAGAGGTTGTAAATCATGTATGTGGTACACACTAAAATAGCCAATAATGAAATAAAGATTTTTTAAGCTACAACTTAGCTTAATAATTATTTGTGAGAGTATGTTAATTTTAAAAATACATGCTGTTACTCGGCAATATTATCACAACATACAACAGAGGCAGTTAACAGACTATATATGTAGTTGCACTGACAATATAAAAGGCTTTGCAGTGGAGCGTTGCCTGGATTAATATGGGAATAACTAAATGGTGATTGAGAAAGAACGTATATGCTGTCATGAATTGCTGTATTTGAGTGTGTGCATGTGTAAAAATAGAAAACAGAGTTGGAAAGGTTTTAAGTACATAAAGTTAGTAGTTACCTCTGGGACATGTGAATAAGACGGAAGGGGAGGGACTTCCACCACCCAAGAAAATGAATGCAAGACAAGTAGGCCTTTTATTTTATATTTAAGAAAGAAGCCCAAAGCATAAATCATATGGAAGAAAAGCTATAACTATGTGCACAACTGAGATGCATCAATTCATAATAAAATACTACGTGAGAAAGAACCAAGAGAGATCTCCAGGACTGATCTTCCAAGGTTAATAATAATTCTTTGACCACAACTTAATTGGGTATTGGGTGAGGTCTAAAATACAATAAATTAAAAAAACACCATACATGCATATAACCAGGATCCAAAGATGGCTACTCACACGAAGCCTCTTGACCAAACTCTGCTATAGCTGTTGTCACAGAGGGTAAGGTCCACCGTGTGACACGATGGTGTCTTTCAACATTTTAGATGAGTGTGCCAGGCCTTGGGAAATCTGGCCCGCAATGCCTTATAGCTTTTCTAAGCAAAAATCTGACAGAATTTACTAAATAAGGATAGTACCCCTAAAAAGCTTACACATTAAGGGCTGGTGGGGGATTAATAAGCAAACATAAGGACCTCAGTTCCATCCTCAACCCACATAAAAAGTTAAGTGTAGTGGAGTCACAATTAAGATCAGACGGATTCCTCAGGTTTGCTAGCCAGCCATTCTAGCTGACTTGACAAGTTCCAGACCAGTGAAGGAGCCTGTCTTTAAAAGAACAAATGGTGTATGGTGCGTGAGAGGAACAAAGCACTTAAAAAATTTCACCTAAATAGTCCTTTATATAAAAGACATCTTCCAATTTCAGTCAGAAACTTCCAGCCTATTCCATGGTGGACCTATCAAACCTATGGCGGTATGTTTGTTAACAGAATTCTGTTGTTCCCAAGCTGCCTTATTGATAGAGACTTATCCTCTTTCCCACCTCAACACTGGGGAAATAATGACACCTAAAAGCTGAAAAAGTTTCCGACTAGTTGTAGTTCTTTGTAAAGATGCATACTTTTGTATGTTTCATTAGGTGGATAGTTGTTTTATAAACTTTTGCATTTATGAATTTGCATTTTTAAATATATTTCTTATTGTTTTCAAATACATATTTTCTTGGTGTTTGACTGCTTAAGGAAGTGGTACGAAGTCTCTAAAATAGACAATCAGACAACTAATTAGAAGTGATTCTCTCTAACTGTGGGGCTTCAGTCTGCTTCAAGCATCTGGCTGATAAGAACAGCATTACCTTCTTTTATTAGTTTTCCTGGGGCTATGAACTGAACATCTTAGCAAGAGCTCTACCACTGACCTACATCCTCAGATCTTTTAAACTTCTTTTAATATAGCTATTTCATAAACTAGAAAGCTTTGGTAAACTAGGCTTATCTTATAGATAAGGAAATTAAAGCATTTGTGTGACATGAGTTATAGTGACTGATACTGAAGTCTTCTTCAAAAGCCAAGTTCTTAACTACTAAACACCTGGATCAAAAAAAAAGATGTGAATGTTAATTAACTCTAAATTGTGAAATTCCTTTTCCTGGAGAGAAGGTCAGGGACTTTCATCTGATATTCAAAGGAATCATGCCCTACAAAAACGCTTAAGAGACATTAAAGGAAAACATATGTATCAATGCATCAAATAAACCTAATTTAAAAAATATTAGTTCTGTTAATTACAAGCAATGATACTTACCTTCTTAAAGTGTCAAGTTTGCATCTCAGAACCTTCATGAAGAGTGATTGTAAGGAAACTTTTTTTAAAAATCTCCTTGCAGTAACTCTACCACGTAGTAACAGAGATGACTAGTCATGTACCCATATCTGCTGAGAGGTTTAATGAGCAAAATGACAATACCCAGACCACACACAAAGAGAGAACTTAAGCCACAATGTGCAGCAACCTGTCCAGGAAACTTGAAAACAAATACCTAAGAAAGCATCCTGTTATCAGACAGACTTGCAGGAAGCCACACTGCTATCTTCAGTAACAATTCAGAAGGCACAATACTAACTTTTCTAACAATCTAACAAATGGCAAGTCTTAACTGAAACCTCCCCTAATCTTATTCTTACTTCCAACTAGGATCAACCAGCAAAAGCCAACTAATCACATGCTCTTTGCTCACCACAGTGGACCATGTGGAGCCGTCCAGTGAGTCCACACCAGCTTTCCCATGCTACCAGCCTTGACTCTGGGAATGTCTGAAGCCCTCTCCTTTACCCTCAGTAACACTCTCTTCCCTGTCTGCCACAATGCAACTGAAGGTGATGATGCCTTGGCCATAGGAAGCTTTATTAAATGCCCTTCTGCTTTTCTCCTTTGGTTGGCCCTTGTTTCTATAATTCCACTGCAAGAGAAGTTTAGTTGGCACACAATCCAGTGAAATACAGACTATATATTCCAGCCATTCTTAGAGAGAAATAAGCTTATGAGACTATACGCCGGTCAAGGAGTGAAAGGTGAAAATAGCACGTGGCAGGCAGAATCCAGGAGTACCTTCAATACATAGCCAGCAAATAATCTTTATCTCCTTCATGCCTATAGTGGCTTGATATGCTGTAAATTACAACACATTAGATAAATCGCAGCCACCACATCAGCCCAGACATTTAAGTGACAGAGAACAAAAATAATTTGACAGTGACAGCTACCATTTACACAGTCTACCAATGTGCAGACACGATTCAAAAATCTTGACAAATATTAACTGACTTAGTCATTGTAACAATTCTGAAGTTTGTCATATTATATTTTTTTGAGGAAACGTGGCACAGAAAAGTGATTTGCAGAAAGATACTCAGTTTTTAATTTACTCCTATTTCAGACTTTTAAGACTTGAAGCTGAACATACATAAACCCAACTAGAATGCTTAGGAAAGAAAGCTAGACAACTTTTAAGTGGGTGGGTGACCTTTCCCACGGAATCCAGAGTCCACATCCCAGTGGGTATGGAGCAGACAACTACACAAAAGAAACATGAACTGATCCTTACCTTTATCATTCTGGAGAGATCACCAGCATCTGCCAATTCCAGAACTATGTTTAATTCATTATCTTCAATGAATGATGCATAATATTTAATTACATTTGGATGGTTCAGTTGCTGAGAGGAAAAAAAAGCGAGAATGAAAACATTTTCTTATTTTAAATTCCAAAGAGTCATCTATGGTTTTGTAACTTAATAATTTTAATTTAACTACTAATGTAATTCATTTTAAATTATAAAAATCTTAACAATGGCATTTTTCTTATGAATTTTGAAATACATTATAATTACTGAAAATAAAGGTAGATATATTAATTTATTTTAATATTTTTATCAGGAAACAATAAATTATGCACTTTTAGGAAGTACAGCTATGCCCAGTAGGCATATAAGTAAGTGAAGTGAATGACTAGAAGAATTAAATCATCAACTGCTCACTATTGGAACATCCTTCAAAATGAGAGCTATCGTATAAGGACATTTAGTTGTCAAAGCATCTCTGTATGCTAGTAAAGTTACTTTCTGTCCTAGGAAGGCATAACCCAAAACAACTGGTGTCTTTCATATGTAAATATTGGTGTTATATCAAATAATGTAAGCACATGGAACTTATTTATGTGAGTTGATTCATAAGATCATCCTTAAGATTTTATTTTGTGGAAATCCATCCATGTTTACAATTTCTGTTCAGTCTTTAGACCAGTTAAAACAAGACAAACCACATCTCAAAGAAAATTATTTGCAAATTTTGGTGATTGTTTCTGTACTTAAAAGGTCTTACATTTTTATAATGATATTAGTTCTATAATAATAGCTTATGAATGTATTTAAAGACCACACTTAAAGTACAGCCATAGCCAGCAAGGCCAAGGGCAGCTCTGACGTCACTCTCATCCTTAAGAACAAGCCAATGCATTTAAAAACCAATATAAACAGGTGGCAAAAAATACCACGAGGCTGCTCTTCTTTATTTGAAAATTAATTACTTGGTTTACAGCCCAGGCTGGTTTAGAACTCTGATTCCTGTGGTCTTAGCACCCCAAGTGCTGGAATCACAAGGGTGCACCACTACACTGGGCTGAAAACACTAAGCCTTACCTAAAAAATTAAACTAATACATAAACCGATTCATAGCAAAGAGGCATTGCAGAGGTAACAGAAATCTCAATCATATTCTTAAATGAAACACTGCAAAGTTAATTCCTAACATATTCTTTATATTCACCTTTTCTAAATTTGGGGGGGAATCAAGAAATATTATTTTAACACATGTGAACCACTTGGATTAGTCCACATTCTCAATATAACACATGTTGAGATGATATGAATATGCCTTTATATTACTTAACCTTTAGATTATATCTAGCTGGAATGATCCAGAAAAAAATTTCCAGTGTTTGATACCCATTTATTTATTCCTCACTTTGAGAAAGCTGATTCTACCAAATATTCTGATTTTTTTAAACCCTAAATCCAAAAGGTAAGAACATTCTTTGATATACATTCCAACTTATGCAGAATTGCTTAAAACCAGCACAGCATAAAGTCTTAAACACTATTTTACTTAAAGGGGGCTGGAGAGATGACTCAGTGATTAAGAACACTTATTTGCAAAGCCTAGCAACCAAGGTTCAATTCCCTCGTACCCATGTAAAGCCAGATGCACAAAGTGAAAAATAACATCTGGAGCTGATTTTCAGGTACAAGAGGCCTTGGCATGCCCATTCCCTCTTCATATTCTCTTTCTTTCTCCCCCTCTCTCTGCTTATAAATAAATAAGAAAATATTTTTAAGATTCTTTTACTTATTAATGTAATGTTTAATAAATCATTTAATCAAAAAGTTCAGTAATGCTCAAAATAGTCTGTGGCTCATTATTTACCTTCAGGAGATCTATTTCTTTGATACAGTCAGCACGTGCTTTGGCATCCATTAAATCAAATATCTAAAAATAGAATTCAGAATTATTTAGTAAAACAGTGTCATGGTTTGATCCAGGTGTCCCCCCACAAACAAATGAGTGTGTTCTGATAGGTCAATCCTCAGCTGATGGCAATTCAGGAATTAGAATCTCACTAGAGCTGTGTTGTTGAGGCAGGCTTATGGGGGTTATAAGCCAGCTCCCCCTTGCCAGTATTTGGCACACCTTCCTGCCACTGTTTCCAGTGCTGTGGTGGAGATGATGTCCACCCCCTCTGCTCATGCCATCATTTCCCTGCCAGGACAGAGTCTCCCCTCTAGTCCATAAGCCAAATAAACCCATTCCTCCACAAGCCGCTTTTGTTTGGGTTCTTTCTGTGCAGCAACCAGAAAGCTGACCACAACAGTTTTGGTACCAGGATGTGGGGTCATCTGTTGCTGCTAGAACCCTAATTCTGTGGCTTTGAACCTTTTGGAAGTGATCTGCAGGAGGAATATGGACAGACTGAAAACCTCATCCTAAGAGGTGACTTTGCAGTGCTGTGAGTAGATCGTGATGGACCATTCTGGTCAGAGTTACAAGACCTGAATGTAGTGAGAACTATGTATGGTGAGGTTTGGCTTATGAGGGTGAGAAAGAACTTGGTCAGGACTGTGCCAGAAGCAGTTTGCATGAGAGGCTTGCTGCGTTCTGCCTGCCTGTGTCCTGGAAACCTGTGCAGGGTTGCTTCACGTAAAGATGGACTGGTGTGAGCAGATGGAGATGGCACAGAAAGAAAGATCTTTGGGTCAAAACTGCTGCCTGTTCACCTGCAATTGTTTGAGAGATTACAACCATTGAGATTCAGCCAGCTGGTCTGCACTGGAACAACAGGAAGAATGCAGACTCTTAGAAGTAAGGGGCCTGAATGCTTTGATTCCCCCCACGATTAACAAATTGGTAGCCCACCTGGTTCTGTGGAATGGAGATTGGTTAGAAAGAGAGGGTCATTGGATTTGCAACACAGTTTTGTTTTTGAAAAATGGCCATCGGTGTGTAAGCAGGTGGGCTAGGTTGCCTGCATGGAGCCCGATGGAGCCATGAGGATGAACTGTGGGTTGCAATGGAGACCCAAAGAATTCCAGGACTATGGATGGGTGCCAAGGCGAGCTGCTAGCACCGGATGAAGTTTTCCTGGACTGTGAGTAGCCGAGCTGGAGGGGCGGAATTGAATCTCCAAGAGACTTGTGTTATTGGTTAAAATCATTGAACTTGGAGTTAGAGATTGATGGTGCCCTGTTTGTTTTAAATCTTGTATTTGTCAATCTGTTTTTTGCTGTGCCTCATGTTTTGCAGTGTGAATGTTCTGTGCCATTACAGGTTTATTTTTGGTATTATGGCTCAGTTAAAAGCTGTGGGGACTTAAGAGTTGAGCTGACCACATTGTATTTATATCATGTATGATTATTAGTTTGTGGGGGTCAGGGGCGGACTGTCATGGTTTGATCCAGGTGTCCCCCACAAACAAATGAATGTGTTCTGATTGACTGATCCTCAGCTGATGGCAATTCGGGAATAAGAACCTCACTAGAGCTGTGTTGTTGGGGCGGGCTTATGGGTGTTATAAGCCAGCTTCCCCTTGCCAGTATTTGGCACACCTTCCTGCTGCTGTTTCCAGTGCTGTGGCGGAGGTGATGCCCACCCCCTCTGCTCATGCCATCATTTTCCCTGCCAGGATGGAGTCTCCCCTCAAGTCCATAAGCCAAATAAACTCATTCCTCCACAAGCTGCTTTTGTTTGGGTTCTTTCTGTGCAGCAACTAGAAAGCTGACCGCAACAAACAGTGAGTGACCTTTTTCTTAAGCCTCAATGTATATTCATTATAATGTTCTCCATATAACCATAATACATGCCCAAGAAAATTATATTTGTATTTATTTTGTGTGACAACCTATAGATACTTTATGTCTTATTATCAAAATAGCTTATGTGTCTTCTCTCCAAAGACAAGTAGAAAATGAAAAGGCAAGTTTCTGGACATTTACTGATACTGTTTCTATGTGCAGTGACAAGAACAGGGAGTTGTGATCATTACAATAACAGAACAACAGTTAACATGTTGAACAGTTAGTTCATGCATATGAAAGGTATTTCATGAACTACTTCACATGGTTCTCATTTAATCTTTAGAAGGATGATCGATTAGCACCCATGCTACAGATAAGACGAAGGTTGAAAAGGGACTGACTAAAGGTCACCATCAATGGAGCAAATGGGATTTATTTTCAGTTACCCAGCTAGAAACCAAGCCCAGAACCAGTACTCTCTTATAACAGGTCCAATGCATGTAGTCCTGACAGGATGTTGTGAATCTGTTTTTTTTAATAATAATAAAATATTTTATTTATTCATTTTCAAGCAGAGAGAGAGAGAGAGAGAGAGAGAGAGAGCGAGCGCACACCAGGGCCACTACCTTGTGGGTCTGGCTCATGTGGGTCCTGGGGAATTGAACCCAGGGCCTTAGGCACTGGAGGCAAGTGCCTTAACCGCTGAGCCATGTCTCTAGCCCTGAATCTGTTTCTTTGGAAAGGGTGATATAGCTTTATTCTTTGAAATATAAACCACAGATACACACATAATCAGATATTCCATACCTCTGACATTAAAATTACATGAAAAAAGATCAGGGGAAAAATGTCTTAAAAATGCTCATTGACAGGTCATAATAGAGAAAAGGATGAGAAATAACAATGTAACAAACAAGAATATAATATAATCAAAATATGTTCTATGTAAACAGAAATTTCTCAAGGCATGTTTGGAAAAATATTAAATCTTAGTTATTACAGAAAATATATAAGTCAATATTCTAAACTGATTTAAATCTTACTCCTGCAACAATATTTAAAACTCAATGATATTTTTAGTCAACAACTTAAGTTTTCTCCGCTTTGGACAGCATTAGGTGTCAAAAAGTTAGGTATGTAAGTTTTTTTTTTTTTTTAAAGTGTGATGGGGCTTGGCAGATTACTCAGTGGCTAAAAATCTTGCTGTGCAAGCAAGATGTCCCCCATCCACATAAATGCAATGCACGGCAACCCACAATGTGCAAGCACTTGCAGGCAAAGGCAGGGACCCTTAGACCAAGCTGGCTAACTAGATGAGCTTAGTTGGTTAGCTGAGTTCAAGTGAAATATCCTGCTTTAATACATGAAGCACAGAGCTATTGAGGAAGACATCTGAAGTCAACCTCCTAAGACTTCTATTCAAAAAGTCAGCAAACTTAAAAGTTCTTCACTTAAAGTTTTAAGGTTTACATTTAGTAATTTCACAAAGATAATCCATTCATCCCCCAAACTGCCAAATGATGGACACCAAGAAAAATGATGCTATCAGTACATGTTATGTTAGTAAAAATGTATTTGTTTACAGAGAAAACTCTCAACATACACAGGTATGAAATTCACACCTGAGTCTACAGCCATACCACCCTGAACGTGCCCAATCTCGTCTGAAATTCACACCTGAACAATTTGTTTTAAAAATCAAAGTGAGGGCTGGGAATGCGGTTCAGATGGCAGAGATCTTGTCTAGTATCCACAGAGTACTGGGTTCAGTGCCCAAAAGTGCACATGGTTGGTACAGTGGCACACACACCTGTAATCTCAGCATTCAAGAAGCAGAAACAAGAGGATCAGAAGTTCAAGATCATCCTTGGTTTTAAGGCCAATCTGAGATACATGAGACCTATGTCAAAAGTAAATTGTTTTTTAAAAAGGCAAGAGAATTAATAAATTCTTGCCAAATCACAAATGCTGGTGGCATTCTCGGAGACAGAACCTGAGAGGAAAGTTACATGACTCAGAGCTTAATGACCTTAATGGAATCCCTGAGGAAAAACAACTCAAGAAGTGAAAGAATAACTCTAGTGATTTATTGAAGAAAAAAAATAATCACAAATTTGGAGACATATAAATCTAAATTCCCATGAATCTTTTTGATAGAAAATGTATTTTGCAAAGCAGAGCATCTTGGGAGCATGATGTATATAACAGCTGTAAAAAACCTCTTTCTACCTACACACATACATACACACATATGTATGCTACACAGAAACCATAATCCTTTAACTCAACTGAGAATTAAGTGAATTTTCAACAATATCAAAGGCCACTCCATAAGCAATGGAAAAATAAGCATTGCTGGCCATTTAAACCAAAACCAAAATCTGATTTAAATGTATTACAAACACATTGAATTGAAAATATTTCAGTTCTTTATCTTTCTGTAATCAGCAAGTCAAGATGAAAACACTGATTCTTTATAATCAATCATTCTTAGATATAGAGTCAAAGATTCTGGTGATTTCATGAATAAGACAGGACAATACAGAGATAGAAATCTGGATTTTTTTTCATAAAAAATTTTCACATATAAATACACAATAAAAACTTCAGAAAGCTTTGCCCATTTCATTGGTAAGAGCCAAATTATTAACTATGGTTACACAATACTGTCTAATAAATTCTTGACATTCTCTGAATCATTTTAAGTTTTCTGTCACCTTCAAATTTTGTCAAAATTAGTGATAACTAGAAGCTCAAAAGCTGACAACAGAACTTCCGGGGAAGATGGCTGACTAGCAGACACACCGCACGCCTCGGGAAATAAGGGCCAGGGGTTGCAGCAGGGATCCAGATCGTGGACACAAGCTGTGACCACCCGCTGAATTCCAGGCACCTCTGAGGACAGGATCCTTATGACTGGAAGCCACCAGCGTTGACCAGCTCGCAGGAGGCAGTGAGTCGTCCAGGCAGGGTCTACCCGCCGGCGCCTGAGGCTTTCCTTCGGCGGCTTTCCTTCGGCGGTTTTTCTTGTGTTTCGGTCCCCACCCTCCTGTCCTCTGTCTATCCCGCCCCTCCCGGGCACTAGCGTGTCTTTCTTTTTCTACTTTTTGTTGTTTTCTTTTTATTTTATTCCTTTTATTAATATTCTTTCTCCATTGGCCTCCTTTGTAGCCCCTCCCCCCTCCAGCCTCCAGTGTGTCTGCTCTGCCCCTCCCCCCTACATGGCTTTGTTTTTTTTTTATTCTCTTTAACCTGTTCAACTGGGGCCTCCTTTGTAGCCCCTCCCACTGCACCCCAGCCTCCAATGCGTCTCCGCTCCTTTTCTGTGCCCGAGGAACCCATCAACCCCTCTTTCGGCGCCCAGAGATCCCAGCAACAGTAGATCCAGGGATCTCAGCAGACTCACCCCCCGCCCTCTCCCCCCCCCACCCCATCCCCTGGGACTGCAGACCTCTGTGGGCCTGTTCCCCTGGCCTGCCTAATCTGGTGGCCCCACACCCCATACCCACGACATCCGGGGATACGCTATCCCTCCCCACAACCACCAACCACCACAGCCCCAACAACTGAAACCGCCCCACTGCCCACTGCGCTCTGCCATCCCCCACAACCACCGACCCCTGCAGATATCTCAAAGGCATTCTGCCAACCACCTCAAGTGGAATCGAAATGGGCAGACCTCAACGCAAGAATATTACACCAGCTGAGGAAACTGCACCAAATGACAACAACACAACCACTAAAGAAAGACAGCAGAAGCAGGACCAGGATGACACGACATGAAACCCCGATCATACTGGCACAGATACTAAGGAGAACTTATTGTTAGTCATGCAAGAAAGGATGGACCAATATATTGAAAGGGTGCAAAGTCAGTTCATTAGCTTTGCCACCAGGCTTAATATATTAGAGGAGAACCAAATGGACGTCAGAAGAGACATATCAGAACTAAAGACAAGCCAACAAACTGAAGGTATCAAAAACCAGCTCGCCAAATTAACCGAAGACATCTGCAAATATAAGAATGACTGTCAGGAAGAAGTAATTAAATCAAACCTTGAAATGAAATCACATCTCAACAGGATGATAGAAGCAACCCAGAAAGAAGTTGCAGAAAACAAAAACCACATTGAAATAATAAGAACATCCCTAGAATCTCTTACCAACAGGATCAATCACTGGGAAAACAG
>PVHP010013347.1:0-41107 GCA_004024765.1 Zapus hudsonius | reverse complement strand
TGCCAGGCCTTTCAGTGTTTACAGCAAATATTTATAGAAATGGGCAGGAACCCAAGCCGACTGCGTGTCAGCTACAAGATGGACCTGTAGAGAACTTGTCTGTCCCCTCATGGCTGAGTCTGACCAGACGAGAGAGGACAGCTGATCTGTACGGATGCAAGTATGAGGCATGCATTTGCAAGGCTGTGCTGGAGAATCCCACAAAGACTACTGACAGACAGCATGGCTTTGGCCACGCCTGGTTCCTGTTTTCGTGTTTTGTTCATGAGTTACATGGTGGATTTACTGTTAATCTTCAAGGAATGAAAGTCCTGTATTTCTAACATAAAAGAACAAAGCAAAAAATGAAGTTATCCCAGCACGAGGGAGATAATTGATACTTCCTGAGTGGGCACACTGTGAACAAAATCCTCCAACCAGCAAGACAAATGCCATGACACCAACCAGATCTGACGAGCTCAAATAGGACTGTGGCCTATTCTAGTGTTAGGGAAATGTTCCCCAAAGAGCTGGGGTAGCACTCACTATGCCTGCTAACACCACCCAAGTACCCAAGGCAACACAACACTTAGGACCCACAGTGAGTGTTTACTTCCATGCCTGACCTTCAACCCCCAGCCAAGCCAGCCCTCTGCAGGCGGCGTCCCAGGGGACAGTGTTTAGACTGTGATCCGGCAGACTTCTTAAGTCACCAGCTCTAGCACTTACTATAACTGGGCAGGGTGTGGGAGACCAGTGGGGAACTTGAGGCCCTGTCCCATGGAAACTATTCAAACGTTTATAAAACATTATAAAGGTCAAACTAAATACTTCTGCAAGCAGGTCCTCTGATTTATGCTGAAGTTGGTTTATCCACCCACCTCATCAAAAGTCCAGGACCCTTTGTTACCTGTCTTTGGGTCCCAAACGCTTAGCATTGCACCTACTCACAGAAGATGTGAGGGAAACTTGTTGAAGAGGACAGAAGGGAGAGGTGGGACTTTCCCCCACAGTTGTCAACACAATGGTTATTTCTAGAATGACTCAAAGAGCATTTTCTTGTGTCCAGGGTCAGCTAGCCCAACTAGAGGTGCTTACAGACTGAAGTCTCAGAACACACTGACCCAGCTGCAAAATGTGGCTGGGCCAGGGGAGGCAGATCTGCACAAAGGCAGCACTTCTGGAGAGCTACTTAAAGGCACGATCTCTCATGAGCAGGGGGCTGGGCATCAGGGACACAACATGGACATCTGTGCCCAGGAAGGTTTTAAAAGGACAAATGCATCCAAAGGGCCTGAGTATGGTGGCCCCTGATGTCATTTAATGGTCTCCTTTCTAACAAAATGAAAGACGCAACATTTCCACCAGCATCTGCAGGACATTACAACTGGCCTGCACTTCTTTCAAAACAGCTTCAGGCCTTAGTGTCTAGTCTCGCCTTGTTTTCTAAGATCGTCCCAAAATGCCAACCCAGCACTTACTGTCCCATTAGAATGGAGCCTTTGGCATCACAGCACAGAGCAACCAGTATCACGTGAAAGCTTGGCACAGCGAGAGACCTAAACAGGCATTTCTTAAAAGAAAATAGATGCAAATGGCCAATGGGTAGATGAAAAGATTCTCAACTTCACTAATGATGAGGACAATGCAAATCAGAATGACAAGAAGATGTCACCTCCCTGCAGTCAGAATGATTATCATCCAAAAGACCAAGCTACATGCCTGTGAGGAGGCAGAAAAAGGGGCAAATGCTCTGCTGGTGGCCACGTGCACAATGCATCCAATATGGAGAACAATGTAGTGTCCCGGAAAGACTGAAAATCCTGGAGAATGGAGGCCCCAACTGTTCCAAGAAAACCATCTATGTCTTCACATTCCTGAGGTGTGAACGCGCAGGCATGGACCAGGCCTTGGTCACTGCAGTGGGCGGAGGCAGAGGGGGCTCCCATCAGTTTGGCAACATGGGTGGTGGGCAGCTAAGCCCACCTGGACCTCCTCACATCCAGCATCAGCATTCCCTAAGCCACTGGAGTGACAGGAAAACCCAGAAGAAACCCCTGGCCTCTCTCTGTTCCTTGCCTACAAGCCCTCCCCCACCCACTACCCCTATCACTACCCATGGCTTCCCAGACAGGCCTGACTCCATGGGTGGCACAAACAGATAGCAGTGATAAATAAATGTTAGGCAGCTGGTCTTCCCAGCTCACCGATGTCCTAGAAAGGCACTGAATAACCAGAACAGAGCAGCACCAAGACTGAGGACAAGCACTTCCTCCCAGAAAATGTGCTACCTGGAGACTGACCAGGACTCAGAGAGCAACCAACATATTGCTCTTTGGAGAACAGCAAAGACTGAATTTAAAGACTGGATTGAAGAACCAAAAAGAAGCTTAGAGTCTGCATAGCAGCAAAATTAAACTCCAGGGGAACAGAGTGCTTAGAGTGAGATTTCCTACATAATTCAGTTTTCTAGCTGGTACAGAACTAAATGGACAGCTTTTAAAATAAATGGATTCTTTGAGAAATAAACAATTCCTCAAACATGGCTTGAAGGTCTGTGAGGTACAGAGTGGCTGAGGGGAGGAAGAGCTTTGAAGACTAATTAAATGATCTCTACCCTCAAGGAATTCACAAAGCTAAACGGGCAGGGAGATGTGGAAACAGCTGCTTAGACAGGGCTCAGCCAGAGAGTACCATGCAGTCGGGGAGGTAAAAGGAAGGGTGGTAGGTTCTGACTGGGTTGAGGAAGCTTCACCTTTAAAGACACAACAGTCCCTCTGTTACACACTGGCTGGTGTGTGCAAGATGTGGCCAGATGCCACTCCACTGCGTGGGGTCTTCAGGCCTAAGGGTCCTGAAGCCATTGGTATGGCTGCATTCTGAGCTCCAGAATGACCCCAGAATGGCTCCTAAGAGGGTGTCATAGCATTTCAGAATCAGTGTGATTGCTTTGTGCCTTTGATCATTTTCCTCAAAACTTTATTAAATGTCAAAACAAAACAAATAGGATTTAATAGACAATTTTAAATAGCTGTATATCGAAACCAAATTGTGCTCAAGTACTCTAGGCCATTAGGAAACGAAAAAGACATGGAAGGTCAATCACTTTCAAACAATGGATGCTTGCTGAAACAGCAGGGTGATCAATCTCTGCAAAGACTTATCCAGACACTCCAGAAATACCCAACAAGCAGACTGCACTCTTACTGTACCAGGCCGAATGCCAATGGTCAACCGTCACAAGTTCCTGCTCCCTGGATGGAAAAGGCAGTGAAGGACCACTTATGTCAGTGATGGCTGGGTGTGTTGATTCCTGCAGGTTCACACGTGCAAGGCTTGGTCCTCATTAGCATGATACGGATGGATGACAGGACCTTGAAGAGTGACTTAGCTGGGGGACAGTGGGGTGCAGTGGGAAAAAGACCAGGCTTTGGGGCCCTAGTTACCTCTTCCCAGAGCAGCTGTTATGAAGGCCGAGCCCAGCCCCTCAATGGCTCTCTGACTTCCAAATGGGTCACCTGATAATCCCCTCTGGATTGCACTCCCTTGAGCCCTCACCAGAGCTGGGTTGGGGTCCTGCACCTCCAGAACTATTTGAACTGAATAGACCTCTTTCCTTCAGAGAGTAGCTGCTCCAGGGCGTTGTTATACATTTGAACTGGACTAAGACCAGTGCAGAGAGAAGCATCAAGAAAGGCACCTGGATGGTTGCTGGAAGGGCAAATCAGAGGCTGGGTCAGAAGACGAAGGTGTGACTGAAAATGAGGGCTCTCTGGTGAGCACAATGGAAGTTCCAAGCAGGTTAGGACCTGAGAAAGGAGCATCTGCCAAAGGCTGAGGCCACACAATCGAGTCATCCAGAGCAGCTCTGAAGACCATGCCACGAGTGACCCCAACTCCGCCTGGACATGTCCCTTCCTCCATCTGGTCACACACCAGCCAAACCCAGGATACACCAGGCACCCTCACATCCACTCGGAATCACCAGCCAGTGGAATACCTTTCCTACGTCCCTAGAACTGAGGGAAACGTGTTTTCATGTGAGTTTTACCTGGGAAATATGAAATTCATACTGTGTAGGGACTTGAGTATGGGGAACCCAAGCACTGTGGCTCTGTGACAGCAGACCTGAGGGAGACTGTTGGAGTCAGGCAGAGGAAGACCCACCAGCTGTGCAGTCCCCAGGAGTGGCTCAATAATGCCTCTACCTGGTCAGGGTCAAACCAGCTGATCTCATGTCATAGCCTCAGACAAGTGGAACAGTCACCTGGGGACCCAAGAACTTCCCATGAGGTTCCGAGCATCGGAACAGGTAACTAGTTGGAGTCCTCAGAGCAATTGTAACAATGTAACAATGTACAAAGCAATGTAACAATGATTCCTTTCTTCACAAATAACAGCGCCCAGGACTGCTGTGTCCTTGCAGGAAAATAAACCGAGATTATGTACATAAAGTATCACGTGACTGTAGAAGACTCTAGTCCAAGACATGTAACTCAATCCCAGAGTTCCTGCATCCAACGAGAGGTGTGCCATAACACACCTGCTACATCCATGCAAGGGCTTCTCAAGTGAGTGTTAAAGAGTAAACATAACCACGTCCAGATGTACAGATGATGATAAAATCAGTAAGTCATGACTAATTAGACAACAGAGAGGTGACAAATAAATGACAGTGGAGTGACAGTTGGTAGATGCAAACAGATTCGATAGATGATTTGCCTATATAAATGAGAGACAAATCGATGAGATAGGCAGAGAGACTGGTTATAAATAAGTGATGGACAAATGAGAGAAGATTGACAGAAAAATGGAAAACGGATGCAGAGATAGACGATTAATAGAGACGGGGCACCTTAGGAGTAAGAGCCCCTCCATGAAGTAAACTGAAAGTGACTAAAGATGAGAAATGTCCTTGAGCCCGTAGGTGGAGAGCCTAGTTCTTCCTCATGTCTTGCTGCCTAAAGAAACCCTTGCAGCCTCCATTTTGCTAGCGGACAGGAACGTGAGGGGATCTGGTTTTTCTTACCTCTTTCTTTTCTAGAAAAGAAATTAAGAGATGCTATTACTCTCTTTCCTGGAAACCTGGTAGTGCCTGGACACCTGAAATGGGGGCTGGACTGACCAACTCAGCCCCCATCCAGTAAACTGTCATAAAAGACTCAAATCGGGGTCTCCAGTGGGCTTTCCAATTTCTGAGAATCCCTTCCTGGGCAGGAGCTCTTCTGAGCTTCTTTTTCTTTAGTTCCATAAATTCTATAGTAGAATCTTTTAAAATTGTACCCTCTATGGTCCGTGAAGGTCATTCATCAAATTCACAAGACAAGAACCTGGAAGCCACTGGCTCAACGGAAGTTTTTTGTGAGCCAATAAGTATCGGAAGAGCCAAAACCTCCGGTGCCTCAATGAGTATTTTTAATCCGATTGCCAGTAGGCAGAAGTGGGAGTAGCAGCTATTGAGCAATTCCTTGGTTAGAGGAAAGAGTGGTTATGATTGAAGAAGAGACCATAATCTTTATTTCTCCCTCATAGTCATTGGCCACAACTCCAGGAAACACTTGCAGGCCATTTAGGGTAGAACTACTACGTCCAGTTATCAGGCCGAAGGCATCCGTGGGCAGCGGACCATACACACCGTGGGCAATGGAACACAGGTCCAGTCCTACGCTTCCCGAGGTGGCTCGACAGGGGTCTGAAGTGTTTTTGGGTACAAATCTGATTGCCCCAAAGATCGGGGCCTGGGGCTGGCCCCGATTCCCGTTTCCCAGATGGGGTGGCAGGGGACGTCCTGTAGCATCTGTTTTAGACTTACATTCAATGGCCCAATGTTTTCTGCAACGGCACCTAGGGCACAGTCTGGGAGCTAGGTTTTGCGGATTGGGCCATTTATTACTGGCCCTACGGTCTTTTGCAAAATGGCCTATTCCTCCGCAGTTCAAGCATGTGCCCTTATTTTGTTGACTTAGGAACTGTTTAACTGAGGACCCTTGAAGGGCAGCATCCATAGCAAGGCCTTGTTGATAGGCTGTCCCGATATCTGAACTCAGTCTGATGTAACCGATAGGTCTGTCGTTTTCCTGGGTCTAAGGGCTGCTTGACAAGCGGCATTGGCATTCTCAAAAGCTAGCGGTTTTATAAACTCGGTTCCAGTTTCGGGGCTGCCAAAAATCCTTCCAGCTGCTGTTAACAATCTACTTACAAATTCAGCAAATGGCTCATCAGGTCCTTGTCTAATGTTAGTAAGCTTACATCCCCCTTTGAGGGCAGTTTCTCCATGCCTTAGTGCCAGCAGTCTGGATTTGAGCAAAAGTCCTGCATCACGTTGCATCTGAGCGTCAGTGTCTGCAAAGCTGCCCTCTCCTGTCAGCATTTCTAAAGTCCAGCCGTTACCTGCCTGAGTGTTGCGTTCAGCAGTCTCTTTACAGGCTTCAACATATTCAGACTTCATAACAAATAGTCTCCTCCTGATAGGGTTGCTCTGGCCAATTTATACCAGTCGCCGGGAGTCAACCATTTTTCGGCTACTGACTCAACAAGTGTGAGTGTGTAGGGGGCAGTGGCCCCATACTGGGATACCACAGCTTTAACTTCTTTTAAAATTTTAAAATCAAAGGTATTATATAGGTTCTTATAACTCTCCTTCCTCGTCTTTGATTACGGGGAAAGTCAGGGGCTCCCTTAAGTCTAATAATGATTTTGTTGGCAAAACATCTGAAGTGAATGCCCTTTTTAAAAGTGGCTGCGAATAAGGAGGTTTTTCATTTTTGATTTTTCCTAGAGGACAGAAATTCTGATTCTTACCAAGATTTTAGGCAAAGCTGTAAAATCTGGTCTTTGTCCATAGGAACCTGCTGACCTGGTCTTCCTCTCATAGCTACACTCCATAAAAACCCCAGAGCTGATCTTGAGATGGGCTTCTCAACCGCCCTCTTGCCTCCCTGGACAAGGGCTTTTCCTTGCTTCCTTCTCTTAGGTTCTAGGCTTAAGCCCCACTTTTCTTCTTCCTAAAGCTTAAAGCTATAGAAAAATCCTTCTGAACCTTATCCTCTGGTCCATGGATTTCATTCTTCAAATCCATAGGATCCAGGAACACCCAGACTCCTCTACCACTCTTGGGGAAGGTGCTGGTGGTGTGGAGCTGTCACTAAGAAGCCTCTCAGTGAGAACCCAGAGACATAGGTGCCCAAACCATCAGTGTGGTAAGACCACTGTAAACAGAAGTTCCCAGAAAGTGTGAGATCCACAGATTGAATTGGCCTCCTACAGAAATGGAATGCTGCAGAGTCAGACCAAGAACTACCTGGGGCTACCTTTTATCCCTTAAATTTGCCGTTCAGTTACCCCCCTCTGTGTCTAACCATATGGTCACTTCTTTTGAAATGTAAAAGCAGACCCCAGCTTCCACCAACCCAAGGGCTAAGAATGTCTTCAGATAGCATCTGAAGCTTAGGGCAGAATCTTTTCCACCTCGCTGTAACCTGCCTGCTAATTGGGAAATGACTCAGTCCATGTCTTCCTTTTGCTCTGTAATTATAGAAACCCCATGAAGCTGTTAACACACTGGAACGTAGAGTTTGGTGTAACCTAAAACCTGCATTCTCAGACCATGGTCACTCATATTTGGCCCCAGAATAAACTACCTCTTATTTCTCTTTAAAGTGAGAATTGTGTCTTTTGCGTGGAAACCACCTAAATCCAAAGCCTCCAAGGACAGCCTCTGCAGAGACTGGTTTCATGCTCCTGTGCTTTGAGTCCAGCCTTCTTGTGGGATCTCCTCCAGGTACCCAAGAAACTCCTCCAAACAAGAGTTGAAAACAGGAGCTACTAGGGGTCAGGGCTTGACATTTCACCAGGACCTTCATCCCACTTCCCCACAGGACACTCTGTTACTTCAGGACTTTGCTCATAATATGCAGCGAGACAAAGTGGGAGGAATGGGAGCCCAGAAGCTGTTTCCCTAGGACACAGAGCCACAGACCCACCAACAGGCCTATCCTTCAAGTAACAAGTACTTGTTATGAGGCAAGTGTAATGGAGAATGGAGGAGCCATTGAAAAAGCAAAGCTCTGAAAAGCCAGTCCTCAACCAGAACACAAGGTGTCTGTGGAGAAACCTGAAGCAACAAGTCCCAAACCAGACAATCTGATTGAAGAGCACTTCTCCCTCAAACAAAAGTCCAGTAGGCACAGCTGAGCTGGGGAGGAGGGGGAATATTTAAGCATTACTCCATTTAAAACAGATCAGGAAAAAAAAAACAAAACTTTCTTGATTCTGCAAAGTCCTTTTTGTTTCTCTTATCCTCATCCCACCAGCATTCAGTTTTCCATCGTTACCTCCATCAGGCTCCCTGGGACTCTGCCTTTCTCCCAGCAGCTGGACCTTCTTACTATGGCCGCATGCACCTGTTTTGGTCCCTGGTCGTTTCCATAAGCCACTCCTGGCCAGCATCCTCAGAAAATTCTTATATTATTTACTTTTGAAAAAATATTGTTGTTTATTTGCAAGCAGAGAAAGAGATTGAGAGATGTATGAGAGAGAGAGAGAGAGAGAGAGAGAGAGAGAGAAAGAGAGAAAGAGAGAGAGAGAGGAGAGAATGGTTGTATCAGGGCCTTTAACCATTCTTAACAAATCCCAAATGCATGTACTTTATGAATCTGCTTTATGAATCTGGCTTTACATGGGTACTGGGTAATCAAACTCAGGCCAGCAGGCTTTGCAAGCAAATGCCTTTAACCACTGAGCAATCTCTCTAGCCCCTGTATTAATTACATTTATCATCAACACTGACCAAAGTACCAGGCAGAAACAACTAAAGGAAGGGAAATTTTATTTTAACATAGTTCCCACCATGGCAGGGACAATATGGGTGGCCCAGGCAGAGCAATTCACATAATAAAGGGCCAGGAAACTGAAAGAGGTGAATGCTGGCCCTCAGCTGACCTTCTTTTCCCTTTCTATTCCATCTGAGCCTGCAGCCCACAGGATAGTGTCACCTGCATTCAGGATGGATTTTTCCCTCAGATAATCCTCTGTGAACCTCCCTTGCAGACGCAGACTATTAGTGTGTGTCATAGCCACACGCTGCTGGGACGAACCTCCAAGCCAGGCACAGTTATGGGAGGAAATGATCCAGGGGAGGTTCCATAATGACAAAAGAGGCTGGTCCCCTTTCACAGGTCCAAGCAGAGAGAGAAATCCATCAATAACCAACACCATACACACACCAACAAAACAGGGGGAAGAAAGATTTGCTCCCCCTTTATACAGCCTTAGGTGGCATCTTGAAACCCTTCCCCAGACTTACTGACTCTCTGAGTCTCTGGAATTTCCTTCCTGCACTGCCCTCCCAGGAAGGAGTTTGTTTCTACCTTTCCTGAGCCTTCTTACATCCTTCCCCCTACTGAGAGATCTGCCTTCCTGTAAACAACCTCAGAGACCCACCCGGGATTACTCAACAAAACCATCACAGGGTGCTTGCAAATAGGTGACTCTAAACCAAGTTGACAATGAATTAAACATAAGAAAGCTCTGATGGTGATCGGATCCTCGGGCAGGGCCTTCAGTGTGACTCTACTAATCACTAATCTCCATGTCCCCAAGATTGCTTTTGACAAATGTACATTTTGGTGTGTCATCCCTAGTTGGGTTCCTCCTGTGCAGGATCTCAGCGGTGGAAGAAGGAAGTATGCTGACAGCAGGTACACTCCGCCTTGCTGAGGTAGACAAGCACTGGCCTAGGAAGACCGCCTGTTTTCCTATCCTGCTCTGGAATGTGGTGTTTACTTAGAGGCAACGATTTCATTTTCATTCTGAAGATGGCCCGTAAGTATTCCCAATACTATCACTGGGTCTTAAGGCCAAGAGGTCTCATTTGAAAGGAGGTATGATGGTTTGCTCCAGGTGCTCCCCACAAACACATGTGCTCCGAATGCTCAATCCCCAGCTGATGGTAGTTTGGGTATTGGAACCTTGTTAGATGGAACTGTATTGCTGGGGGGGGGGATATTTAGGAGGGTCACAGCCAGTTTATGGCACACTCTCCTGTTGCTGTTGTCCACCTGATGTTGTCCAGAAGGTGATGTCCACACTTTGCTCATGCCATCATTTTCCCTGCCATTGAGGAGCTTCCCCTCAAGTCTATAAAACCAAAATAAACCCATTCCTCCAAAAGCTGCCTTATGGTTGGGTTGTCACAGCAATAAGAAAACTGGCTATAACAGATTTGGTACCAGGAGGGGGGTCTGTCATAGCTGCTAGAATCTGTATTCTGTGGCTGTGATGGTTAAGTTTTGATGTCAACTTGACCTTTCAAGTCATCTTGGGTGGGTCTCTGAGGATGTTCACAGGAAGGCAGCCTCTCAGTAGGGGCAGGATGTAAGGAAGCTCAGGAGAGCTAGAAGTAAACATCCTTTCCTGTGTGGGCAGTGCAGGAAGGAAACTCCAGAGACTCAGGAAGCCAGTAAGTCTGGGATAGGGTTGCAAGACCCGACCCTAGGGCTATATAAAGGTAAAAGAATTCTCTGCTTGCCCTCCTGCCTGTTCCCTCTTCTGTGTGTGTGGTGTAGGTGATGGGTTTTTCTCTCTGCTCAGACCTGTGAAAGAGGACCAGCCTCTTTCACTTTCATGGGACTTCCCCTGGATCTGTCGTATCAATAAATACTTTCCTCCCCCAAATTGTGCCTGGTTTGAAGATTCATCCCAGTGGCGTGTAGCTGACTGCGACAGTGGCTTTTGGCCTTTTGAAACTGATTTGCAGGAGAAATGTGGAAAGATTTGCAACCTTGGCCTAAGAGATGCCTTGAAGTGGTGTAAGTACAGCTGGATGGACTGTGAGGTTTGACTTACAAGGGTGAGAAAGAACTTTGTCAGGACTGGTCTAGAAGCACTTTGTGTGAGAGGCTTGCTGCTTCTGCCTGCCTGTATCCTGAGAACTTGTGCAAGGTTGTTTTGTGTGAAAATGGACCCATGTGAGCAGATGGAGAGGGCACAGAAATAAATGAAATCTCTGGGCTGAAACTGCTGCCTGTTCAGCTACAATTGTTTCAGACGACAACCATTGAGACTGGGCCGGGTGCTCTGCACTGGGACAACAGGAAAAATGTGGACTCTTTGAAGTAAGGGGCCTGAATGCTTACGTTTTCCTGCTCCTCAAAGTTGGTTTTGTTCCCCCTGGATTAACAAGCTGGTAGCCCACCTGGTACTATGGAGTATAACAAATGCAGAGAGGGTCACTGGATTTGCAACATGCTTTTGTTTTTTGGAAATGGCTATGAGCAGCGTGAAGGCCCAATGGAGCCATGAAGATGAACCATGGTTTGCAGGGGAGACCCAGTGAAATGTCAGGACATAGGATGGCTGTCGAGGAGAGCTGCCGGCACCAGATGAAGTTTTCCCAGACTGTGAGTAGCTGAGCTGGAAGGATGGAATTCCAAGAGACCCACCACTGGTTATTATTGGACTTGGGGTTAGAGTTTGATGTTTGTTTTAAATCTTGTATTGATTCAATCTGTTTTTGTTAATGCCCAATTGCCATCTTTTGCAGCATGAATGTTCTGTGCCATTATGGTTTTGTTTTGGGTACTATGGCTTAGTTGAGGAAAAAGCCATGAACTTTTGGAGTTGAGCTAAATGCAGTGCATTTTACATCTTTGATTATTAGTTTATGGGGGCCAGGTGCAGATTGTGATGGTTTGATCCAGGTGTCCCCCACAAACGAATGTGTTCTGAATGCTCGATCCCAAGCTGATGGCAGTTTGGAATTAGAACCTTGTTGGAGGTGTGTTGTTGGGGGCAGGATTGTGGGGCTGTAGCCAGCTTCCCCATGCCAGCTTTCGGCACACTTTCCTGTTGCTGTTGTCCACCTAATGTTGGCCAGGAGGTGATGTGCCCCCTGTGCTCATGTCATCATCCTCCCTGTCATGATGGAGCTTCCCCTTGAGTCTCTAAGCCAAAAAAACCCATACCTCCAAAAGCTGCCTTTTGGTTGGGTTCTTTGTCACAGCAATGAGAAAGCTACAACAGGGAGGTTGCAGGTGACATACTGCGGACTGTCTTCCCTAGGGAGGAGGCTGGGGAAAACTGCTTGGCTTTTCTGTGTTGTATTATCTCTGACATTTGCATCTCTGCATGGCTCACAGTGCAGTGGACTGAAGACCTGAGACCCTAAAAAGGAAACATCTGGTAACACTGCAGAGTTGAGGCTGCATGGCTGAATGACAGGAAGAGGCATCAATGGAGACCTCAGGAAGGGAACAGGCTGCAACCCTGGTCACAAAGCAAACCTGCTTCCTCAAAGGGAGTCTTTTAGATACATGACCTTTCTATGGGCCGCATTATCTACACGAGTGCTGACCCTCCCTTTGTCCATTGGGACTTCCCCAGAAAAGTGAGGACTTTAGAATGGCATGAGGCACTCCTCTGCAAGTCAGGGGTTTTAATCTTGATTCTCCTCCAACTAGGACACGGTGAGGTGTCCTGATGCTTCTGCACTAAAGGAACACCATGAAGTGATTAATGCCCAGCAAGTCACATCCCAGGTAGTGAGTGTCAAGCACAGAATGAATGTGGCTGTGGAACTCCTGAAAACAAACTGAAATTCACAGACACCAAGAACAGCAGAGATTCAAAGCAAAAGAGGAATACTAGCTCAAATTCAAAAGTCATATGAAAGCTAAAACCTACAAATAAATCCTTCCTAATTCCTAGTGTCTCTCCTCACTCTCTTCATGAGTTTTATGAAGCTGCAGGAGGAGGGGGAGCAAATTCCAGTCCTTTGCTTAATACAGGTTGGATGACATCCACTTCTGCATCAGGTCCTGCGGTCAGTTCCACAAACACCGCCCTATGACAGCTCCCACGTTTAGTTCCTTTTTACCCAGAGGCTTCCTGAAGAAGCAGCGGCCTCTGCAGGTGTCCACAGCCTCTTGGGATAAAGACTCAGCGCCACCTGCTGGAGAGAAGCCAGCCAACCAAAGCAGCCCTGTGCATGTGCAGCGTGTCGGCTTCACGAGTTGAGCATGTCTTCATGTGTGCTAAGTGCCAATGCACACCTGCACATGTAAAATGGTTTTCATGGTAAATACATGGGCTTCTATCATTTAAGTCAACAAAATGAAAAAGGAAGTAAAAGTTGCTGGTTTGGATGAAGGCTGACGGACAGTCACATTGTCCAGCAAAGTGTAGGCCTGATCCATGTGAGGGTGAGGGGCAGGCAGCTGCTTTTCAGAAAACCACCTGCCCCCTCCCCTCGCAGTCCAGGTCCAAAGTGTTCAAGTTCTGGCTGGGTAAATGGAGAGATTTAAATAGCCTCCCCGCATTCCTCGCACATCTATCAGCAAGGGGGATTTCCCCCACTCTCTTCAGTTCAGTCCCTTCAGTTCACAGGCTGGGACTTGAACCCTGGGCAATGGTGCCTATTAGGAGGCAGAGCACTCGTGAATGGATTATTTTTTAAAAGGGCTGGAGAGATGGCGCTGCTGTTAAAGACACTTCTTTGCAAGGCCTGACAGCCTGGATTCAATTCCTCAGTACCCATGTCAAGCCGGATGCACAAAGTGATGCACACATTTGGATTTGTTTGCAGTTGCAGGAGACCTTGGAGTACCCAGTCTCTCTGTCTCTCTCTCTCTCTGTCTCTATGAATGTCTTTCTCTCTCAAACAAATAAAAACATTTCTTAAAAGGGTGGGCCTGGGAGATAGCTTAGTGGATAAAGCCGCTCAAGCCTATCCTCAGACACCAATGGAAAAAGTCAAAAGCTGGGACTGGAAAGATGGCTCAGTGGTTAAAAGGGCTTGCCTGCAAAGCCTGATTACCTAGGTTCAATTCCCCAGGACCCAAGTAAAGCCAGATAAACAAAGTGGCACAGTGGCTCTCCTGAAAACACTCTTTCTGTCTGCCCCTCTCTGTCTCTCTCTGGCTTAACAAGTCAGAAGCAGTGAACAGCAAAGTGAGATGGAGAGAAACCCTGCCTCAAATGAGGTGGAACAGCACGGACTGACCTGAAAAGTTGTCCTTCACATGTGCCACGCGGGCGCGACACACACACACACACACACACACACACACACACACACACACAAAGCTGGAAAGGAACACACTAGTGCCCTTCTGCCCCTCAGCCACCCACCATGTGAGGACACAGCCACATGACACTATCTTAGAGGCAAACAGCCACCCTCAGCAAACCCTGGCCTTGGGCTTAAAGCTTCTCCAACCATAAGAAACCAATTTCTGGTCTTCATAAATTGTCCCAGCAACACAAATGAACTAAGGCATTACCTATTCCTGATTTGAAATACAAAATCTGATTTTATTTGTGTTATTTCTATACACTGAAGCATAATGTAAAATGTGTCTGACTTCAATCTATGGATGACATTCAAACCACACTCAAGAACTAAGAACACAGGTAGGAGAAGTCACTTCAGTAGGGATTCCTTTTACTTTAGATGTGTGCACTCCATTTTACACAGAACTAAGAAAACAGCCCATTAAAGTACATTTTCATGGTGGACTGTTTAAAGTCTAGTAATGAATGTGACAGAATTTCAAAGCCATTCCAAAGATAAATGGAACTGCTCTCAGAAAAGAGCACTTTGGACATGACTCAACATTTCCTTTGAGGTTTAGCATACTGCAAACACTGAAATATTCAGTTTCTATCCCAAAATAGTGATTTACTGGGAGTACCACAGTACCATTTTTGTAAAACAGATTATGTACAGAATATACACATTCTAGGCACACAGACGCACATGAACATAGACGTCAAGATCTGCCTCGGAATCATGGCTTCTGAATGTTGGGTGTTATGTACCCAACCCTCCCCCCAAACTCGCTCATCATTTCTGCATCCCTCCTTCTCTCTATGGGGCTTCCTGCAGAAGCAGAAGTAGCTGGTTGTGCTCATCGGCCTCTGGGGTAATCCACCGCCTCTTCAGGTACTGGACATCCATAGTGCCAGAGGCCCTGGCCAATACCAGAGCCACAAAGCTGCCGCTGGCCTTCTCGGGTTCCCCCATAACAGTCATGGCCACCAGCCTGCAAGTGAGAAAGGACAAAACCTGGGAAGTCAGAAAACACTTATGAGGGGTCTTCTAAAATACCTATTGTCAAGGAAGGAGTGAGATGGAAGATAAATTCTAAGACTGTTAAAAGAACAGAAGTAATTGAAAATATATTTCTGTCTCCCTGGTAGTCTAGTTGCTAGCATTGTAAAAAATAAATTTCTTCATCTTAGGGGTCTGCTGGGCTGACAGCTCCATAAAGGAAGCTGGAAGGGTATGTAGCTAGACAGCCCTGAGGGCTTCTCACCCACTGCACAGAGGGCCACACTCCATCTGCAGCTCCGCACACTCTCTCCAGTGGGGTCTTCAAGCTGCCTGGGTGAGTGAGCATCCCCACATGGTAGTTCCCAGAACCTCAGTTCCTTTCTCCTCATTCTCAACCCAGCTGAACACCAAAGCTCACAAGATGGCACATCTAGCTAAGACCTGTTCCTGAGCTCCAGGCTTTTTATAGCATCACAGCTGTGATATTCCATGATCTTCACATGATCTAGTGAGAAATTTGGGCCATCCTGACACCTGGCCTTGTTCCAACTGTCCCAACTCCATGCTACTGTCCCCATCAGAGGCTATCTCACTCACAGACCACAAGTTTTCTGGTCAAGCCCTGTCTCAACCTTTACCTCCTCCTGCTGTGACAGATATACACTATACATCTAAAAGTGACCTGTTCTAAGTCAAATCCTTCCCCTTACCAGCAGGAAAGTGTCTGGCTCTTTCACAATGACCTCCATGGGACTCCTACTGACCCCAGTACCATTGCAAACTGACTTCCACATCCCCACTGCTGGAGACACAAGACTAGCAGGGCCTCCATCCTCCCAGCTGCTTGGGGACCCTTTCTACTCACCTTTGTTTGGTTTACTATTTTTCACCCTCAGCTTGGTCCCCTAAGACTTCTAGGATATTCTGATTGTGCCTAAGTTGAGCCACAGTCCGTTAGGATTCCCATGGCAGCCTGGGGTTATCTGTGTCACCACTGGGTTCCCAAGAGCAGAAATCATGTTTAAGGCAACACTTATCCTGTCCTATTCAACAATGATACTGAGTAGGCAGTGCACATGATGCTGACCACTATAGTGCAGTCTGTGACTGTCAGCAGGACAGCAGTGACCCTCTCACCAGTGGGACAGCAGGAGAGCCAACAGTCATAGCATAGAGGGTCCCCTAAGTACACCATCAAAGTCTACTCCTTGCTACTATTCACTGCTGCCTCTGCAATCCAAATACCCACAATGCCCAGGATTCAGGCTATGGACAAGAACCTGCACAGGTATCATGGCATCCACTAACCATACCGTAGCACCTGGTAGAGCTACATAGGCTCCACCTGGGAATTTTGTACCATGTCTGAGGATGTCCTCGGAAGAGTCCACCCTACCCACCAGGGGTCTGTTCACTGATATAAAGTACAAGTAAGTGTATTTGCAAAGTCGGCAGCACTAAAGGTTTCCCTGGCATCAGGACCACAGGGAATGAATATAGTTTCCACAGCATCACAGTTCTAACAGACTATTTCTAGATGTTTAAAATAAAGATTACTTAAGCTGGGCATAATAACACACCCTTCAAATTCTAGCACTGAATTGAGAGACTGAAGCAGAAGGGTCACAAGTTCAAAACTAGCATAAGCGGGCTGGAGAGATGGCTCAGCGGTTAAGGTACTTGCCTCCAGTGCCTAAGAACCCAGGTTCAATTCCCCAGGACCCACATGGGCCAGACCCAAGATGGTGGCCCTGGTGCTTTCTCTCTCTCTCTCTCTCTCTCTCTCTCTCTCTCTCTCTCTCTCTCTCTCTCTCTCTCTCTCTCTGTGTGTGCTTAAAAAATGAATAAATAAAATACATGAGCTACATAAATGAGACCCTGTGTCACCAGAACATGAGAGCAATCCTACTGGTTAACTGTGAAGCAGTGCCAAGCACACAATCAATGCTCAATAAATGTATTCACTGAACAACCAGCAGATTTTTCTGGACACATGTGTTCACAAGCTGGACTGATAGATGGATAGACAATGATGTTGACTTTCAGACAAGGTTTTGCTGTGTTGCACAGGCTGGTTTCAAATCCATGGGCTCAAGTGATCCTCTTGCCTCAGCCTCCCAAGAGCCGGAATGACAGGTGTGAGCCACAGCACCTAGCTCCTGATATGTTCTTTTAAGACAGGATCTGGCTATGTAGCCCAAGCTGTCTTGGAATGTGCTATGTAAGCCCAGGTTGGTCTCCAGCTTGTAATCACCCTGCCTTAGCTTCTCAGGTGCTAGGATTATAGGCATGCCACCACTGGCAGTTCTCGTGGTGCATGTTTTTTGTCTTTTTTTTAAATATTTCATTTAATTATTGTGTATGTAGAGGGTAGAGGGCAATGTGGAGGTGTCTGTGCTACACCTGTGAGGCAGGGTCTCTTGCTGCTGCAAATGAATTGCCAGACTGCAAACATCACAGTAGTTAGCCTGTGAGTGTCAGATTCACCTGGCTCTGGCTCCTATTATAGGAGGCACTTGGGATCACAGATCCATGAACCACTTTGCATCCAGCTTTACATGGGTGTTAGAAAATTGAAGCAAGTGCCTTTAACCACTGAGTCCTCTCCCCGCCCCTCCTGGTGTATTTTTTAATGACTGGAATAGTAAATACTAGCATAGCTGGCATTTGAACTAAATGCAAGTAATTGTTCACTTTTTTCTGATCCAACAGTTATCTAGTTTTCATCATTTTTATCCTACTCTTTCCTTTAAAAAGGGAAACAGGACTTCTTCCCCAGCTATCCCAACTTTCACAGCAGGATTGGCAAGAATTTTTTTTCAAGAGCAAAACATAGTTGACTAGACAAACTGGTGTCAAGAGCATTCTTCATAACCAGAGCTCTCATAAATACTGGTACTTTGAAATGAAACAACGAAGTCAAGGAAATACTTAAAAGAAATATTGTCATGGTTTGATCCAGGTGTCCCCCACAAACAAATGAATGTATCTGATTGATTGATCCTCAGCTGCTGGCAGTTTGGGTTTTACAACCTCACTGGAGCTGTGTTATTGCAGGCGAGATTATGGGGATTATAAACCAGCTTCCCCTTGCCAGTGTTTGGCACACCTTCCTGCCGCTGTTTGCAGTGCTGTGGCGGAGGTGATGTCCACCCCTCTGCTCATGCCATCGTTTTCCCTGCCATGATGGAGTCTTCCCTCGAGTCCATAAACCAAATAAACCCATTCCTCCACAAGCCGCTTTTGCTTGGGTTCTTTCTGCGCAGCAACTAGAAAGCTGACCACAACAAATATCAATGGCAAGCTTCGTGTCTTAAAATTTACACGAACAGGTTTCACATAAGCTAGTGAAGAGGGCTGGTGTGATGAGTGCAGAACGGAGGGTCTAAACAGAATGGCACAAAAACGGATTCTGCGCTGCTAATCCATGTCCTGTCCTCTTAGAAACTAGATGGAACGCTCTGTAGAGCTCTCGGACACGTGGGATCTCTAAGACTGGCAAATGAAGAGAACTAAGAAGCTCACAGAAAGTTTCTTCTTTGACTTCTAGAATTACAATGATGGGGAACCATCACACTATGGACTCTTCGACACACTATTTAAGGCTAAATATGAAATACATTCATTTTAAAGTGGTTTTTAAATGAACACCAAGAGTGAACCCAATGTAAATCAGGCTGATACTCATGATGTGTCATGTGAGCTATTGACTGTGACAGGCAATTTGTGATAGAGATGCTGGCAATGGGGAGCCTGTGCATACTGGATAGGATACTGGATATGCATAGGGCATACGGAGCTCTCTGTACTTTCTTCTCTTTTAACCATATAAATATATTGCTTAATTTAAACTAAAAGCAAATACTAAAAAGTATAGCAGCCTGGCATATGAATTTCACAAGCAGAATGGCCATTAGTGCGACCTGACATCCCTCCTGAGCCTCACACTCACCTGTCTGGACAGATAGTCTGCTTGGCCACTGGGCCCAGGTCATTCTCAAGGAGGTCCCAGACATAGATGCTGGATGCGTCATCCTGAACCAGGAACAAGGCAGGCCTTGTCGGAGACCACTGAAGGCTGAGGACAGCATGGCCATCTGTGCTGTCGTCCCACTGTGCCAGAGGCCTCTCGGAGGTCAGCTGGTGTAGCCTGATGCTTCCATCTGAGCAGCCAGCCTGCCACCACAATGTAGCACTATTAGCTCTCATTTTCTTTGGTTTTTAACTAAGTCTCAACAGCCAGAAAAAAAAATTCAGAGCATTCACTTTCCTTGTTTGTACAAATAAGTAGATGGCTTGATTCTGATTCTTGAACATAAAGTCACATCATTAAATCTATTCTCACACATAGTGAGCTCACTCTGGAGACTGGTCATCAGGGTTCGTTGATGAAAACATCAATGAATGTTCACTTTAACTGAGCCGAGTGGCTGACTCAGCCACAGGTCATTAAGGCTGGCTCACTGGGTAAGTCAACTTGTTTTTAGCATGAGAGCATGGTCATGTGCTCCCCTCGGATTGAAATGTCCATTTAAAAACTTAGCGGGCTTAGTAAAAGACAGAATTATTAGCTTATAAAAGGTTAATTCTTTCTTACTGCTTTAACCTTTCAGTACAGGGAAGGAGGGAGAGAGGACAAATCAGCAAGAATGACAAGAAAGGAAGGCAAATTTTAAAATGAAACAAAAACGGAGCAAATTTATTTCCCAGAAACACATTTTAAAACCTAATTCCAAAGAAATAACAAAACTAACAGGTTCCAGGTTGTGCGCCTTCTGATTGCACATAAAGCCAGATGCACCTGGAGTTCTTTTGCAGCACCTAAAGGCCCTGGCACGCCCATTCATTCTCATTTCCCAATTCTCCCTCCCTCTCTCTCTCCCTCCCCCTCTCTCTGTTTGCAAATAAATAAAAAATATTTTTAAGTGATTTTTCTTACCAAGAATATTGGTTCTTCAAATGGTGAAAAATCAATCACATTAACTTTTATTGGTCTTATACCATGTTGCTGAGGTTTGAACAACTTGGGAGATACTCTCCAATCTTGTCTGGTGCCATGGCTTATGAGACCCTAATAGGACAATCAAATGTGACCAAAGGCATCACTAGTCATAAGATTGAACAAAGCGCCATTCCTGAAATAATTCAGACATTCTACCAAAAGCAAACAGTAAGTGAATCTGACATAAGATATTTATCCAGGAACTCTAGGTGACAAGAATAAAATGTAAACTGCTACTCACCATATCCGTGCCAACAACAAAGTGATTAGGATCTGAAGGCAGAAATTTGATACTCAGTGTTTGTGTGGACCCCCAGAATTCACTGCCTTTATGGGAATGACTGAAAAATAAAGAAAGAGGAGCAGGTGACTTTATTAAAACCTGAAGGACGATGATGCTTGGCACCAATTAAGCACTGTCACTATCAGTAGATAAGAAGCAAGCCACACCACACTGTCTTCAGGATTCAGTCACTGCTTCCTGTTCTGCTAGTAATTTCAACTCTATCATCCTGTTTACTGATTCTTTCTTCAACTACATTGACTCTGCTATCTGTTTTAAATTTCAGAAATAATGCTTTTGTTTTTAAAAGGGTTATTGTTGAGAGATGGGATGAGGCAAGGGCTAACGCTGTGCTCTCAGGGTGCTAATCTGTCCTACTTGTATGCCGCAGACTACGCTTCTAATGCTTCTAGTTCTTTAAAAAAACAATTTATTTGAAAGAGAAAGAATGTGTGTCCTTGGTGGGCAGGGGGTATCTTAGGACCTCATGCCAGTGCAAATGAACTCCAGACATGTGTCACATTGTGCATCTGGCTTTATGTGGGTACTGAAGAATCAAGCCCAGGCTGGCAGGCTTTGCAAGAAAGCACCTTTAACCACTAAACCATCACCCCAGCCCAGATTCTAGTTCCTGTCAAGTTTATTTGCAGGCTAATCTTTGGCAAATTGATTGTGGGAATCCTGTGAACCCCAGCTTCCCACCAGGTGGTGATCCCTATGCCCCAAGGCCATTACTCTGGAACTCTGATGTTCACATCTCAACCTGCAGGTTTCCATACCCACACCCAGCCTGGGGTTTCAAGTTCTTCCAACCTCCTGTCTTCCCTCGACAAGGGTTGAGGCTTTCTAAATTTTCTTGGCACTGAAGGAGCAATCAGGCAAACCTGACAACACCCCTGGCCCTGCATGGAGCCTGAGCCTTGGCCCTAAAATGGAGACTTAGGACACCTGAATCTGACAGCCAGACCTCCAGACTGACATCACCAGTTCAAAAGCTTACAACACTGACTCAATACCCTGCTTATCCTAGCACTGAGAGATCCCTTGCTTTGTAAACACTGTTTTTAGTTTTATTGTTCTTTCTTTCATGAGGCAAATGTCTATCATGAGAGAGAACCCACAGTGGCCCAATCTGCCATGCTGCTCTTGTCAGAAGTCAAGAACCTGGCGCTCTTCTCATCATCTGTCATTGAGCCTCTTCTGAGATCCACCTGTCTCCTAGATATCTCTAAGTGCCCCACAGCTCTGCCACCCTAAGAAGGAGACCCTACTCTCCCCCACCCCCCACACACACAACAAAGCCCCTTTTCCTCTCCTTGTTCTCATCTGGGGAGTGGGGCCCAGTAGTCAACTGGGGTGGAAGGCAGAAGCCAAACAAGGCTCTTCACTCCCATCATTCTTCCTGTCAGTTGGTCATCACATTACCACTTCCTCTCCAATTCATATCCAGCTTTCCACACCCATGAGGCCTTTCACAATGGTCACTACAACAGCCCACCTGGTCTTCCTCCTTCCAGTCTCCCTTCCAAACTAACACTTGTCACAAAGAAGACCTGCTACTTTGCATAAGATCCTGAAAAGGGGTTGGAGAGATAGCTCAATGGACAAAATACTTGTTGCACAAGCGTGAGTCTGAGTTTGGATCCCCAGAACCCACATAAAGCTGGATGCATTAGCACAAGCATCTGTAATCCCAGTGTGTCCTATGTCAAGATGTCAAGAAGGGAGGTGGAGATGGGCGAACTTTCCAGAAGTTTATAGTCCAACTAGCCTGGCAAACAGTGATGAACAAAGAGAGACCCTGCCTCAAATAAGGTGGAAAGAGAAACAATACCCAAAGTTGTCCTCTGACCTCCACACATGTATCAAGGTACATATGCATATGTATATACACACATACACACACACACACGAGAAAGAGAGAGCGAATCAAAGGTTCTGGATGACCCCTACCACCTCCAAGATAGTATCTAATTGTCACACAGCAGTGGACATATCAAGGTCAGCCACCAATTCACCCTCTTTCTCAACATCAGGTCCTTGGGATGCTCTAAAGCACGGGCATCTTTTGCTTCTGGACCACACCCTCCGCACCATCCTCTGGAGCCATGACATGGTCTTTTGCCTAACTTCCAATGATCAACTCACCAAGAAGTCTACTTCACTCCAGCACCAACCCGTCTCCACTCTGGAGTTCCCACGTACCTATGCTCATGCTAACAGAGCATGTCCACAAGGAAATGTGCTCCTTCCATGGCAGGCTCGCTAGGGGTACTGAGGACAGGTGACTACTTCACTCAGGGTGGCAGATCCTACAGGAACATCCACATTCCATGACTGTAGGAGACCTTGCAGCATCTGTCTAGAGAGCCATCCTAGCTCACCCTGGGTGGAGAAAGTTACTGAGCAAGGGCTTTCCTTGCTGCCTCCTTCCTTCCCTTCCCACAGATTTTGGAGGTATGCATCAAATATATTCCATATTTTTCCTAGAGAAATTTATACAGAAAAATTAAAAACTGCATGATATGAAGTAAGAATGGCTAAAGGAGAGATAAGAATCTTAAAGCAAGGGAACGGGGTTGGAGACTTGCTAGGAATCTGCTATGACTCAGCTGAAGGCGTTAAATGGATTCACTGTCATAATTATATTCAAGTCAACTAAAGGTGATTTGAAATCTCTAAGCATGTATGCATATATAGACTTTTCATTGGAAGTTCACATGCTGCTACTCAGCCCTGAGTGACAGGACTAAATCTCTTTGGAAACAAATCAATATGAAACAGAAATGCCGCTAATACTAAAACACTAATTTTGGGGTTCAGGGGGTTCCCCCAGATTTATAAACCCCAAGTTTTGGGTTCTTTCCTAACCTTTAATGAAGAATAATAAAGACGGAACCAAGAAGGACAAATTATGAATTATTGAGTTTATTTGAGGAGAAATCACAATTTGTGGAGTTTATTTTAAGGGAATTGGGATTTGGGAAGGAAGACTGCAGTATTTTCATGTGGAAAACATATTTCAGAAAAGTAGAAGTTAGGGAGAACTGGGGCTTAGAAAGTGAAGTTCAACACATGGAGAGCTTTGAGGAAAGATTCAGAGAGGCTGCAAACACGTGAGAGCACCCATGTGGCAGATCCCAAGTGGGAATCCACACACGGTAAATTCAGGGACCGTGACAGACATAGAGCAGGGAGATTAGGATTACAGAGGTGAACACACCTGGCATCAGCTGTGTACTTTCTCAAGGGGGGAGCAGGGGAAAAAGGGGAGAGCCCACATGGCAGATCCCGAGTGGGAATCAACACGTGGTAAATTAGAGACCATCAGACTGAACAGAGACTAGGATGAAAGAAACATTAAAAGACAGTGTTAGGGTCTCCTTCTCCGCCTGGTCAGCCAGCCAAGTGGGACTAGGAACCGAGACTCACGTGGAGAAGTTCAGGCTACACCAGATGAAGATGAGAGGATCTCAGGAAAAAAGGAACAGAGACCCACCAGCCTGCTACCTTTATAGGGTTTAGTTCAGGTAGGCAGGGAAAGATCTGATTTGTTGTTAGCCATGAACAGAATAGATCTGGAGGATGGATCATAGAGTCTGCCCATATATGGGGGGGGGCTGGGATTGTAGCATGTTCGATTGTCAACAGCAGAGGGTGTCATAGATCAATGTCAGATATGAGTTCTAATCCAATTCTTGTGCCAAGATGAGAAATCAGATGTTTGGCATCTTCTGGTTTCCTCTGAGCCTCGATCCCGGGCTGAAACGTGCCTGCCTTTCTCCTATTCTGTCTCAATACTGGTATATTTATGACAAATTTAAATATATTAATTTATATAAGTAAAAGAAAAATGTAAAATTTTTGTTATTTGTTTTTTGAGACAAAGTCCATGTAGCCCAGGCTTCCCTCAAACTCAATATGTAGCTAAGGCTAGCTTTGAACTCCTGATCCTCCTACCTCCATTTCCCAAGTTAGGGATTATAGGCATGCACTACCATGCTCAGATAGAAATGTAAATTTCTGAAGAGAATTTCTTTCAGTGTTTCTGATGCCTTAAACTTGATCTGATCAAGTTTAATGTCAACTTTACATTACAACTGAATGAAAATGGTTAAACAGTATCAATTTCTAAGATAAGAATCATTTTTAAAAAATATTTGAGAGTAAGAGAAATGGAGAGAGAGAGAGAGAGAATCAGCGAGCCAGGACCTCCTGCCACTGCAAATGAATTCAGACACATGCACCGCTTGGTGCCTCTGGCTTTATGTGGGACCGAGAAACTGCGCCCAGGCCTTTAGGGTTTGCAACTGCTGAGCCCAGGCGCTGCAGCCCAGGAGTCATATTTGGACGAGAACATGTTAGTTCTAACCCTGTTGTGCTTGTTATATTGACTCCTTACTCCAACTAAATATCGAAAAACAGAGTGTGAGAAGAAGGGTTTAGACTGCAAAAAGACCACGCATTTATTTATAATGTAAATAAGGATCCAGTGTTACTTTCTCCCTATAAGAGGTGGAACTTTGTGGGATGAGAAGTGTTTTCGTTCACAGTGGTTGAGTCTCACCTGTCATGCAGATGGACTACTGCACTGTGTACCAACTTGATTCTCCCTCCAGGTATCAGACCTAGAGAAAAACACACCAGAAACATGCTCCTTAATACAAGTTAGATCAAAATCTACCTACGGTTGTCTGGAATCAGTCTTCCTTGCATAAGTATGCATGATCAGAAGTCAAACCAAACCATAAATGACAGGCAGGAGTCCTGAGGGAGTTAAGAATTTATACCTCAAGGCCTTAGGGAGATCGGTGGGGCCAGAGCAGATACTTGAACATCTTAAGAATGGTAGCTAAGGACAGTGGGCCTCATCCTTATTTAAGTTCTTAGATAACAATGGCAAACCCTGGTAAATATCCATAGGGAGCCTTGCCATTCAAAGTCATCCCTAGAAACCCACCAAGCTTGGTGAATGAGCATGAGGAACCCAAGCTCTTTGCCTCAGCTTGCCTAACTTCCCTCAAACAACACAGAGCTACAACCCTCAGGCCCGGCTTTATCATTCATCTCATTTTCCTCCATTGTGCACAGCTAAGAGGGGGCCCTCACCAGGTACTGGCTTTGTGGCCTTGTTTATCCTAATACCATTCTCCCTTTGCCCACTACTGCAGAGAAAGAAGCTAGAGATTTACATACATTAACACCTAAATTCAAGAACTTTGAGAGCATTGAGGTAAAAGCAGATAGGAGTAAATTTAACCTATAACTGGAAAGGGCTGTTGTAATGCAAGTGCAAAGCATGCTGTGAGTCACCTTTGCTCATGACAGGGTCTCAGAGCTCCACCAGGCCTGCCCTCTAGTCTCAACCACATCCATATAAGCCAAGCTGGTATCACTGGCATGTCATCACAAAGCAAGTAACGTCTGCTCTGTGAAGAGTCCTCTTCCGTGACTCTGAGGACCTGGAGTAAAGCCAGCATTGTCTTGTCTTTCCAGACCTACCTGGAGACATACCCGTAACACAAGCAAGGTGGAAAGGAGGCTGGCCACTAAAAAATTAGTAGCTGAAACAAGGGGTCAGTAGTTGAGTTTAAAACACAAACTAGACCATGGAAAAAAAAAACAAACCAGGATTGAACTCTCCTGTGATGCCCAACAAACTAAAGCACAGGAAACAACAGGCCTGAACTGTCCATGATGTCCAAGGCCTCCTGGAACTGAGAAACATACTGCATAGCATTGAAAACAACAAACTGTGGGAGAGCACATTTATGTTTCTAGTCCCTTCTGCTTTGTGTACAGCAAGGTAGCATATCTGCTGTGCGATCATCTGATCTAAGTGGCCGCAGGAAGATCACACTATATCACCTGAGTGAGGACTTGGGATTCAGATACCTGAAAAGACAGGTAGAAGGCAGGGGCTGCGGACAGGCACCTTCTCTGCATTGTCTGCTGATTTGCGTTTGATCCCCAGAACCCATGTAAACCAGATGCAAAATGATGTACATATTTGTAATCCCAACATGTCTATAGCATTTGGAGGGAGAGCCAAGAGAATCCCAAAGCTTAAGGGCCAGTTAGATTGGCCTTCCCAACAGCAAACAGGAAGACAGCCTATCTCAAAAAAGGTAAAAAGAAAGGTCTGACCTCTACACGTGCACTGTGGCACACATGTGCCCATACACATGTTTGAACACATCCACAAAAAAAATCTAAAATGGTTTAATTTTTTTTTTTAAAAGCACCTTGTTAGGTGTGGTGGCACACACCTTTAATTGCAGCACACTGGAGGCTGAGGTAGAAGGATCACTGTGAATTTGGGGGCAGCCTGAGACTACAGAGTGAATTCCAGGTCAGCCTGGGCCAAGATTCTACCCCATAAAACAAACAAAAAAAGCGAAAAATAAAATGTCTTAAGTTATCTCATGAGACAGAATGAATTTCAGCTAGGAACAGAACTTAGGAAGTCTACAGAAAGAAATACTTCATCACTCGAGCTAATGAGAGGCCCATCAAACTGGTGATAAGGTACACAATACAAAACTCTGATGTCCATGCTTCATGTTACATATTTTTCAAAATAGGCATTGGTATCTTTATTCATTGGAGAAAATAATGATTGACATTAAACTTTTAAATTTAATAGTTACCTAAGTCACTCATGGAACCTGAGATATCTGCCTTTGGTAATTCAACAACCACCTAAAAATAGAACATTGAAATTGAATATTGATAAATCTTATAACTATGGAACAATCTGATCAAGGTATGGCTATAGTTAAGACAGCATGCAATACTGGGTCCTAAAAATATAATGGCTTCTGAAAAAAAAAGACTAATCATTAACTTTAGAACTAAAAAGCATTAGTAATTCCATCCTCTTAATATTCTCTTCTCTCACTGACTTCATCAATAGCCCACTGTACGAGTCTTAACATATCCTTTAACCCTAATGTCTTGAAATTTTCCTTACACATTCCCAAAGGCCATAGGAGAGCCCTACTGAAATGCCAGGTATAGAATTCTATAACCCTTCATAGGATGTAGAAACCCAGTCTTGCTTCTAACTTTCTGGTCTTAGCTGTCTCATCACTCTGTTTTTCCCAGACCTGGCCCCCAAAGGAGGTAAGACTATTTCACCCAACCATGTATAAGGCCCTGGGCCTTCTACTTACCCACATGTTGAGAACCCCGCCCTCATCCAAGGAAGCGATGTGGAATGACAAGCCTGTCATTTCTAATGAAAGCAGAAACAAATGAAGGAAATGATTTTAAATGAGGACATATCCCCTTGCATAACTACTGTTTGAAGAATTTTGAGAGAGTAAAGAATCATGTACCTTCTTGAGTAGAAAAGGGAGAAAGCACAAAACTCTGCTTTTTGTAGACAGACGTGGAGATAGGCTCTATGGCTTGAAGAGGACTTCGGTGGTTCACTGAGGTAAGAATTCCATCTAGGGATTAAAAGCACATAGCATCCACTGTACGCCATGCACCATAGGAATACAATGAGTGCCAAGCATGAAGCAACACAGGATGCTTCTGGATCTTAAAATCTGAATCTCTATACTAACCCTAAAGTCACAGAAAATATGGGGCCACACATCATGATGTGTGACTACAGCTTTCAGAAAAGCAGGGAAACAGACACTACAACCCCTGTAGGAGGAACAAAAAGCAAGCAGAGAAGTTTATGCCATTGCAAAGCTGCCCCATCACTGCCATGATGGGTCTGGAGGGCTCCAAGGAGGTCAGAAGGCAAGGAACTCAGATGAAGACGAAAGAGGGGGTCTAACTCAGAGGCCAGAATCCTGTGAAAGGGACCGGAAAGAGAAGAGCAGAAAGGGAGGGCCTCAGGGCAGGAGCTCAGGGAAAAGGGGACTTGGACTGGAGATGGGGCTGTGCTGGCTGGGAGCACAAGGAAAACCCAGGCTTACAACATGGACCCACCACCACGGACCACACTCTCCACTCATGAACTAACAGGGCATCCACCTCCGAAATATCTAGGAGTCAAAAATCAGACAAGTTCTACACGAAGATATGTCAGCAAGAAAATCATTTTCAACTGATAATTCTCCCCCCCTGGCCCTTCCAAAATAGGCACAAGACAGAAGATAACCAAAACTCAACAGTCCAAGTTAAATGAAATATCTTCAAAATGTATATGGATATGCGCTTAAAAGAGACAAACAAAACACAGGAAATAAAAACTCAAAAAGAACAGACAAAAAGAAAAAGCAAGAAATAAAGATTGAACTCATAGGGAAAGCTGATGAGAAAGAACTAGTCAGAAATGAAGAGCAGACTGCAGAGATCCCCAGGGAGAAAACTCACATGCAGGGTGAAGGGAGAAGCTAGTCTCTAGGACCTGTATGAGTACCAGGTCCCCTACCCAAGGGTTTCTGGCAGAAGCTCCACAGTTCTCTCATTGCTGAGAGCTTGTCTAAGACTATGTAGGTTTTATTGGCAATATTTATGATGACACAAGCAAATAAAGGGAGTACTTTATTTGTACTCAGTAAGCCCCTGAACCCATGAGACTCTCATTAGCAGACCCAGCCAACCACAGATTGAAAATACTTGGAAAAATAACTTTCCTGTACTGAACATGTTCAGACTTCCTTTCTTGTCATCATTCCCTAAATTCTGCAAGACAGCTGAACACACAGCATGCACACAATTATCTAGACTTGAAGAGTAGGAGAAGATGTGCCCAAGTTTCAGCAAACACTGTCATTTCATACAAGAGAAGCCTCTGATGCTTTGGTATCTCCAGAAGAGTCTCCGTCAGTTCCTCCACCAATACAAAGGGACAACACATATGGTTTAGAGGGTTAGTGCTTTGAAAATGGTGCTGGATTCAAAAGTTTATTACCTCCACAGTTAGAAAATAAAAAGTTTTAGAAGATATGTTTGGAGCTTGTGGTGGTTTGATTCAGGTGTCCCCCATAAATTTTTGTGTTATTTTAAAAAAATATTTTATTTATTCATTTTCAAGCAGAGAGAGAGAGAGAGAGAGAGAGAGAGAGAGAGAGAGAGAGAGCGCACCAGGGCCACCCCCTTGTGGGTCTGGCCTATGTGGGTCCTGGGGAATTGAACCTGGGGCCTTAGGCACTGGAGGCAAGTGCCTTAACCGCTGAGCCATCTCTCCAGCCCAATTTTTGTGTTCTGAATGTTTGATCCCCAGCTGATTGCAAATTTGGAATTGGAACCTTTTGGAATTTGAACCTTGTTGGTGTGTTGTTGGGGGTGGGCTTATGAGTATTATAGCCAGTTTCCCCTTGCCAGTGTTTGGCACACTTTCCTGATGCTGCTGTTCATCTGATGTTGGCCAGGAGGTGATGTCCAGCCTCTGCTCATGCCATCATGGAGCTTCCCCTCAAGTTTGTAAGCCAAAATAAATCTATTCCTCCACAAGCTGCTTTTGGTCAGGTTCTTTGTGCCAGCAACAAGAAATCGGACTACAACAGAGCCTAATGCTCCCTTACCTAAAGCATGTGATGTTTTGCTCTTTGCTTGGTTTAAAAATGATCTTTTATAACAGTATCAAAGTTCATGAGATACTTATAAATGCAAACACTCTCAATACAAAAATCTCTCTCCAAAAGGTCAAAAATTGGTTGATATGAGAATAAAAAGATAACCTCTTTTTTGTATAAAACATAGATATAAACAAAGCACATAGACAGGCAGCATATCTGTGGTAAAGCTGCATGCAGGGGGTTTCAGAAAAATATTTTAAAGGGCTATGTAGATAAAAGAATGAAAAAAAATCACAGAATGGGAGAAAGTATTTACAAAGTAAGTGTCTGATGAAGGACTTTTATCAAAAATATATAAAACTCAACTATAAGAAAACAATCAATTCTAAAATGGGCCAAAGACCCTCACAGAAACTATACCAAATATACACAGAGGGCATATGAGCATGAAAAAATGCTCTGTCACGTGTTATTGGGGAAACTTAAATCACATAATGAGGAGCCATTGTGCATGGAGGAGAATGGCCAAAATCTACAGCACCAGCCCCACTCAATGTTGTTGAAGAGGTGGAGCACCAGCAGGTTTTGTTCTTTGCCTGTGGGAATGCAAATGGTGCAGCCACTTTGAAAGACAGCAGTTTCTTCTACACTAACTATACCTTCACTGTGCAATCCAGCAATCTAGTTCCTTGTATTTATCCAGAGGGGCTGAAAGCAAGTCCATACAAATAGTTAAAAAATTATTCCTGCAACAAGCAAATGGGTAAATAAACTAGACTTTATTCATATAATGGGATATTGTTGACCAAAGTGAATAAAAATTTTTGAAGAATAAAAAAGAAAAAAAAATTAATTAGCTACATGCTTACCCTAGCCCAATCTGAAAGTCTTATTCCATCCAATTTCAACTAGAGGACTTTCTGGAAAAGACAAGCCAATGGAAAGATCCATGATGGCCATGGCAAGAGGGAAGGACCATAAAGAAACTCACCATGAGACACATACTACACACTTACTCTGCACAGGGCAAGTGAGCTGATTAGCAGTTTACCAATCACTAGAAACCATGAAGGCAGAAGTAGAACAACTGAAAAGCAGGAAGAAGGGAAAGAAACTGTGGGCCCAGATATAAACTCAACATTGCCACTCAGGAATGAAAACTTAATTGGACATCCACATGCAAACAAGCAACCCTGCGGGCTGATATCACTCAGACATATCACAAACATACAAAAAAACCTCTAGAAAACCAAGGGGGCAACCTTTACAACTTACAGTTAACTTTACACATGACATTAAAAGCATGATCATAAAACAAAAATGTTGATAAACTAAATTCAATCAGGTTTAAAGTACCTTTGAAAAACAAAGGTATGAAAATGAATATATGGAGAAAATATTTACAAATATATGTTGAATACAGTCAGGATATATAAAATTTCAAAACAAGAGGATTAGGAGTACATTTACAGGTTAGGGTTAATAAACCTCTGGATTTGCTCCCTAACAATACATAAACATGAAATAAAGTAAATAGCCAGACACAGTGGCTCATACCTATAATCCCACATTTGGGATGCTGAGGCAGGAAGATTACTGTACAGAACTACATAACAAGACCCTTTCTCAAAAAATGAATTACAAGTGGGTGTGCTGGTGCAAGCCTTTAATCCTAGCACTCAGGAGGCAAAGGTTGGAGGATCGCCATGAGTTAGAGGCCACCCTGAGACAACATAGTGAATTCCAGGTTAGTTGGGACTAGAGTGAAACCCTACCTCAAAAAAACAAATAAATAAACAAACAAATAAAATAATGAAAGAAAATAATACAATAAAAATGAGTAAACACTTGAGCAAATACAAACCTGTAAGGACGTATGGTTGGTAAATAAACACATGTAGACAAGCTCAACACCCTTAGTCATTAAGGATGAAAGTTTAAACAACAACAAAAACTATAAACGTATTAGAATAACTAAGTGAAAATCTGATAACTCAAGTGCTGGTGAAGGTACAGAGTAACTGGATCTCTCACACCTTTCTGGGCATGCACAATAGTGAAAGCGTTTGAATTCAGGTTCACTATGAAAACTATTCATGGTCCCTGACAAGTGGAAATAACAAACATCTATCAAATGAAGAATGGATCGACTAACTTGGTGACCATGCAATGGCGCACACTCCGCAGAGGGAATGGACTCCTGAAACATACGACAGTGTGGGAGACAACTGCCTTGGATACATGTATGATTCCTTCCTCCGACATCTGGACAAAGCAAAAGTAGAGGGGCAGAAGACAGACGGGTGGTCTGTGGGAAAGGAGAATAGCAGGTGTCTACACAGTGTCCCGTGCTTCTGAGTATGAGCAGTGAAAGGGCTGTAACAGGAAAAAGCATGAGTGAAGACCTCTGCTTGAGCCTTCAGCCAATGAGATTGCAGCCCTTACAAGAAGGGACCAGTCAGTGAAGGCCACAAGTGCCAGAGCCTGGCATCAGGCCAGTCAGGTGGTCAGTGGGACCTAAGACAAACATCATACCTTTCATAGGAGCTGGGGTGTAGGGCTAGTATGAGAACGAAAGGAGCCAATGTACATAAGGAACTCAGAAGAAGCTACAAATGGGAATGCTTGATCTTTGATATGGTAGCAATAGTATGTTATGACACGTTACAAATTGTTCATGTGACTAAAACTAAGAATCCCAGGAGGTGCCAGCCCCAAGGCCCCCAAAGGGACTAATCTTACTTAACCATGTAAAGTCCTAACTACACAGGAGTAAATACATACCACCATTTCTTAGGCTACCTGAAGACTAAAATTAGGGCTGGAGATGTGGCTCAGGGCATAGCGCTTACCTAGGATGTGTGAGGCCCTGAGTTTGGCCTCTAAAACCAAAATCAATCAATCTAAAGGTATTCTGTTGAGAATTTTTTGGAATCCACAAGTTCAAGATGAAAGAGTGCCCATATTGGGCTGGAGAGATGGCTCAGCGGTTAAGGCACTTGCCTCCAGTGCCTAAGGCCCTGGGTTCAATTCCCCAGGTCCCACATAAACCAGACCCACAAGGTGGTGGCCCTGGAGGTCTCTCTTTCTCTCTCTCTCTCTCTCTCTCTCTCTGTTTGAAAATGAATAAATAAAATATTTTTTTTTAAAAAAAAGAACACCCATATTATGGTTGGTTACTGGATACAGATTTATTAGATGAAATTTTTTTTCTATCAAATGACTCTCTTGCCCATGGTCAAATTTCATCCTTTGGATAATCTGAATGAATCAATGCAAATGAAGTTAAAATTTCAATCCTCAGATATATCTTTTCCAGAGACACACGACTGGAAGACAGACAAAACTGACCAGTGGAAAATGTTGGAGTCCTGAATGTCCAGAAACAATCGCTCAGCCTCACATAATGATGTATCCTGGAATCTTCTCTTAAGTCCCACACCACCACTGAACCATGCACTGTTCCCGCAAACAGCAAAAATGCTTTGACAGGGCTAAAACAGCAACATGTGACCTGAAAATTGAAACAGAGAAAGTAGATGACTGAAAAATATGACAGCCATGTTCACAAATGTCAGGCTCACTGAATATGGCATCTGCCATGAACAAAAGTCCCCAAGGGATGTGGTAAGTAAAACAGACTTGTGCACATAAATATAATTTAACCTGTCCAGGTGAGGGTTCCCTACAGTAAAAAGTAGGAATAAAATATTCACCTGCAGGACTATGGCTGCAATCATAAGGCACCTAGCATACACCTGAAACATGAAATTTTTTCAGTGACCCTGATGATGCTGTCTGTCATCCTATACAGCCTGTGCTGCAAAAACTGTTTCATTTTAAAGCCTCTAAAACTGGCTCCTGAAAGGGTATTCACAGCTTTGAGAGAAAAAAAGAAAAAACAGTGGATTTGAGGTCAAGAAACATGGCATTTTCCCAATCAAAAATGAAAGAGATGTGAAAGGGGATTGGCCAGCGGACCCGCTGGTAACAAAGGTTCTAAGTGACAAGGTCATTGCAGACAATTTTAAGAAATCATACCATGTATGGTAGTAAATGCCTGTAACAGCAGCACTGTGGAAGCAGGGTGGGTCAGGAGTTCAAGGTCTTCCTAGGATACATGGCAAATTTGAGGCCAATCTGGGCTACATAAGACCCTGTCTCAGAATCACAGTAACAATAATAAATTTTTAAAAAGAAACTATAAGGCTATTAGGACAAATTTTAAATACTGGGATCCAAACAGTGCAAGCTAAGAGTCACAAGTGTTTTTATTAAGCCTAACTACTTTTACTTCCTAATTCTCTATGGACTAAGGCATGATGATCTTGGGTTTCCCAGTCTCAGTTGACCTGCTGAACTAAGAATTTCTAGAGTCAAAACAATGTGTTTTCTCACCTAAGCAAAGCCAAAAAAGGCACCTTATACTCTCATTTTGCCCACTGTCCTGAAACCCTCTCCTTGGTACTTGCACTGTCAGAGACATCACCCTCCCCCCCCCTAGCAAAACACACAATTCTCCTCCTGCACATACCTTGGACTCACATATCAGAACCTTCTGGGGCCCCGAAGGCTGCCAAATATCCCATACACAGAGGAGGTGCCTGCTGTCCAGGGACTGGGAGAATCCCTTTTCAGGCAAATCGTGAACAGAGACCACGGTTTGCCTCTGCACTCGAGAGGCATGCAAGCAGGATACTTTCCGATCTGGAAATAAGAGAAACATTTTAGTAATCAGCCACAATTCATGACAAAGTAAAATATTTCAGAATACTAACATGAATTCTAACTCCATGAAGACACAAACATGGTCCTTCCAAAGCTAAACATACATGAAATCTGGGTGTTGGACAATGCCTACAGCCTAACCCTAAGCCCTGAGCCCAAGTTAAACTATGCTTCCTCTCATCTACCAGCTCGTCACATGAGGCAAGTTTTCTGAACACAAGCCTGGAGTCAGATTCTCAGGGTGAAGACCCTAGGCATGACTGGAACTGGCACCATGCTTGGCAATCTGACAGGGTCCTATACTTGGGAATCTCAGTTCCCTTTCAAATGGTGCTCAGAGGACCACATGGAGAGCTCTTCTGCCCCAAGCTCAGGCACAGCATCCCAGAACAGCTTCTGGGGCGTTTGCACAGCTGCTTGCTTGCTTTTTTTTTTAATTAATTAATTTATTTTTAAGCAGAGAGAGACAGAGAAAAGACAGACAGAAAATAGAAAATGGGCACTCCAGGGCCTCCAGCCACTGCAAACTCCAGATGCGAGCACCACTGTGCATCTGGTTTTATGTGGGTGCTGAGGAACGGAACTGCAGGCAAGTGTCATAACCACTGAGCATCTTTCCAACCCAGAAATGCTTTCTTGACAGCTCCCACAGTCAGCAGAATGGTTGATGGAAGTGGAGAAGTAGAAGGATGTAAAGTAAGCATATGGTGAGAATTCTGAGGTCAAAAAATGGCAGTCTGGCCTACAAGGCTCTAGGTGAGCAAACAACGCCTGCTGATCTAGTATCCTCACGGCATGCTCACCAGCTCCTGAGATCACAGCAAGCAAATGTCCACACCTGGAGTCGAGCCTGTCCTCCTACATCAGGGAAATCCATTCCCCTCATCTCAAGAACTCACAGTCACACCTTCAGGGTCATCTCCAGGAAAGGGGTCACAACAGCTATATACTTCATATATATTTTTATCATTCAACATAAGCAAAACTGCCACTACTATTACTAAGTTCCTACGTGTTATGCAATGCTGATAATGTTTCTGAGTGCTGCACCCTGCCTGACTCCGTTTTCTCCAAAACCCAGTGGATTTTACTGATAATTTTCCAGAGAGTGGAGATTCTAGGAACATATGTTATAACAGAGATGTTTGATTATCCACCACCAGTCACCCTGACTTCCTGGGGCCCAAAGTATGTCAAGGCCTGATGTCTCGGTGGGAAGTACCCCAGTCTCTATAAGTCCATTTTTCTCATATCCTTGGTTTTCACTCACACTGAGAGGTCCTCTCTATCAGAAGCTGTCTATTTTCCTCCTTGGAATTGATCCCTTTTTCCTATAGCACATATTCTATATGTGTAGCCACTTTGTAATGCTTTTAATGTACCAAAATATCATTTCAGAGACAATGGAGTTTCTGTTTGACCTACTCGCTGCTGACTCCCAGCTCCTCCAGAGATACCAGGTATGAAGGACACTTGCTAAATGAATGAATGAATCAACAAATGGACAGGCCATCGCTAGAAATATGGCATGTGATCCACATTTCAATAGTGATGACAGTAAGGAGTAAAGTCTGTAAAGGCTGACACATCACCATATCTGACCACATGGATCAGGATAAAATATGAATCAACTCCTACATTCACACAGTGAGGTTGCTTGTTCACTCTGACAAGCCCCTTTCTTCCTCAACTATTATTGTAGTCAGCTACCTAGTTGCTGTGCAGAAAGAAACCAAGCAAAAGCGGCTTGTGGTGGAAAGGGTTTATTTGGCTTATGGACTCAAGAGGAGACTCCTTCATGGCAGGGAAAATGATGACATGAGCAGAGGGGTGGACATCACCTCCACCACAGCACTGCAAACAGTGGCAGGAAGGTGTGCCAAATACTGGCAAAGGGAAGCTGCCTTATAACCCCCATAAGCCTGCCCCCCGACAACACAGCTCCAGCTAAATTCTAATTCCTGAACTGCCATCAGCTAGGGATCGATCACTCAGAATGCATTCATTCGTATGTGGGGGACACCTGGGTCAAACCATGACAGTCTGCCCCTGGCCCACATAAACTAATAATCATACATGATGCAAAATATAATGTGTTCAACTCAACTCCATAAATCCCCACAGGTTTCAACTGAGCTATAATACCAAAAAATAAACCCGTAATGGCACAGAACATTCACACTGCAAAAGATAACATGAGGCATGGCAAAAACAGATTGAACCAATACAAGATTTAAAAAAAGCAAAGCAGCATTAATCTCTAACTCCAAGTTCAATGATTCTAACCAATAACAAGTCTCTTGGAGATTCAACTCTTCCCCTCCAGCTCGGCTACTCACAGTCCAGGAAAACTTCATCTGGTGCTGGCAGCTCGCCTTGGCAGCCATCCATTGTCCTGACATTTCACTGGGTCTCCACTGTAACCCACAGTTCATCCTCATGGCTCCATCAGGCTTCCATGCAGCAATCTAGCACGGCTGCTTCACATTGCTGATGGCCATTTTTCAAAAACAAAACTGTGCTGCAAATCCAATGACCCTCTCTTCCTGCATTTGCTCCATTCCACGGAACCAGGTGGGCTACCAACTTGTTATTCCAGGGGGGAACAAAGCATTCAGGCCCCTTACTTCAGAGTCCACATTCTTCCTGCTGTTCCAATGCAGACCAGCTGGCCCAATCTCAGTGGCTGTAATTTCTCACACAATTGCAGGTGAAGAGGCAGCCGTTTCAGCCCAAAGATCTCTTTTCTTTCTGTCCCATCTCCTGCTCACACCAATCCATTTCTACACAGAGCAACCCTGCACAAGTTCTCAGGGCACAGAAGGCAGAACTCAGCAAGCCTCTCACACAAACTGCTTCTGGCACAGTCCTGACAAAGTTCTTTCTCACCCTTGTAAGCCAAACCTCACAGTCCACAGTTCTTACTGCGTTCAAGTCTTTTAACTCTGACCAGAATGGTCCATCAAGATGAACTCACAGCACTGCAAGGACGAGGTTTCAAATCTTTCCACAGTCCTCCTGCAGATCAATTCCAAAAGCCCAAAGCCACAAGATCAGGGTCCTAGCAGCAACAGATGACCTTGCTCTCTAATACCAAAACTGTTGCAGTCAGCTTTCTAGTTGCTGTGCAGAAAGAACCCAAGCAAAAGCAGCTTGTGGAGGGAAGCATTTATTTGGCTTATGGACTCAAGGGGAGACTCCATCATGGCAGGGAAAATGATGGCATGAGCAGAGGGGTGGATATCACCTCTGCCACAGAACTGCAAACAGTAGCAGAAAGGTGTGCTAAACACTGGCAAGGGGAAGCTGGCTTATAACCCCCATAAGCCTACCCCCAACAACACAACTCCAGCTAAGTTCTATTCCTGAACTGCCATCAGCTGGGTATCTATCACTCAGAACATATTCATTTGTATGTGGGGGACACCTGGATCCAACCATGACAACTATTTTTCTTCTTTTATATCAATATCTTATTAAAAGCACAAGAAACAAGAACAAGAAAGATCCCCACTCTTTTCTCATGAAGGAAATCTTTCAGAACAAACAGACATTAGATTTTTTATGAAGGATTCTAGGTACATGTATAATTAACCCTTTCCATATCTGCTGCCCTGGCTCTGAACAGCTCATGGAGAACACTTCATCATCTGTCTCATGGGGGATAGTGCTTCCAATGCCGCAGGACAAATTTTTATTAGTGTTCTGAAGTGTAATGTTTTTCTTTAAGATGAACAAAATAAAGAATATGAAAATGATCGCAATGCCATTTTTGTTTACAGGACAAAGGAAAATGTATGAATCAACCTCTAAATAGCAGGCAGAACATAAGAACTATCTAGAGCAAGTGGCAGACAGCAACTGTTCTAGTTTCACAGGTGCTGAAGTATGTCTGCACCTTGTCCTCTTAAAGGAGAGCCCACTACTGGAAGTGACATCCTGCAGTCTTCATATAGCCAGGACCATGTACTATCAACCACACAGGCCAACGTTTTCAAAGATAAGATTATTATTGGCTAAAGATTCATACATTTTCAGGCATGGGAAATCACATATGTAATCCAAGCACAGAAGAGACTAAGGCAGAAGGATTAAGAGTTCAAGGCTAGCCTGGATAACTTAATGAGAATTTTTTGTTCCATAAACAATTAAAAATAATAACAAAGAAATTTACTTATAAATGCAGTTTATTTAAACTAATTTGAAAAATTACATGCAGTTACACTTTGTTTGATCTCATGTTCTTACTGTTTAGTATCTTTCTATTCTATAACCATGTGTTAACTTAAAATGAACAAAAAACCCACCATTACTTCAGCATAATTAAATTAAAGAAAGGGTGCTTACTCTGAAGGAATGGCAGGCTAGTGTTCAGCTGGGAGGAGCTGTCACTGATACTCAGAGTGCTATCTTGAGCATGAGGATTCCAGCTGGGTCCAGCTGTCAACCGGTCTTCTTCAAGCAAAACAGCAACCACCTTTCAAAGACAAGTGAGCACGCTTTCTTTAAAAAGTAAAGGTATGCTACTTTTCTAAAATATTACCTTTTCATGGTATCCATTTCTGTAAACAAATGCTTGGCTTCATCACTTTATAGCTTAAAAAACTATACTGTCCTTTCTGTGCAACAGAAACAGAAATAAGGAAACTAAAAAATATATATCTCAGGCTAGCATTTCCCCTTATATGTTGATTCTTTCTCTAGATACACTGCTAAAACAATTGAGAGAAGAAAAACAAGGTACTATAGAAAAACATGAGGCAAGCATGACTCTCACTGGGAACTCTAAGTGTAAAATTGCTGCAACTGATCTTAGGGTGTGAAGAGACATGAGAGTGTGCAATAATGTGGTAAGGAAGGCAGGAAGTTCATGGTGATTACAGAAGAAGGAAGATGGGAAGATGGAGACGCAGGTATGTACAGAAGCCTTTAAGGTCAAGTATGCCCTCAAACTGACCCTTTACTTCCTTTCCTATTTACATTATTTTCCCACTTTGTTATCCTAGAACTCTGTACTAAAACAGAATCCAGTAATAAAAATTATATCAAGCTTAATCATATTTCCAAACCACAAGTGCCTATAAAACAGTGGCATTAAGACAAAGTAACTATCAGGTATTCAGAATCTGAAAGATAGGCTTGATCCAAATCAATGTCAAGGTTTAATAATGCTATTTCTGTTATTGCTGATTATTCCTGCTTAGCATTTAAATCAAGCGTATATAAAAAATTGTGAGAACTGAGGAAATCAGAGCAACTTCATATCTCAATATGTTAGAAATTACTAATGTTTGAAATGTGAAGTTTCCAGAAAAGAAAGCCACACCTGTTTTAAAGATTCTACAAGGTTGATTTACTAGAACTTTTGTGATGATGGAGAGTTGGAATGTTACAGGTCTAGAGCAAAATTATCTTATACCGTCTTTAGCCTTCTTAATGACCATTCATTGCCCACCTGACTCTCAATCAAGGAAATCTTCCTGGAATGTATTAACAGACTCCTATCTTCCACCAACTCAAAAGCTAAGAATGTCACCAGACAATATCTGAAACTTTTAGCAGAGATTTCCTGAAATCCACCTACTTGATGTTTCCACCAATGTATTTTAAAAGTGCCTTGATTTATGATTTTCTTTGTTCGGTAACTATAAAATCTTTATGAAACTTACCACACTGGTATTTGAGGCAACTTGAGGCCATAGTCACTCATATTTGACTCCAGAATAAGCTCTCTTATTTCATTTCAGGTGAGAGCTGTGTCTTTATGTCAATAACAGAGATCCTTTTAGAAATTTAAACTAAACTATATAAGGAGGGAAAATTAAGACAATTGGGACTAATTTCAAAATAACTGATCAGGTGAATGATGGGATGAGGAGTGCATGGGAAAAAAGAGGTCAGATGAGACAAACTGGCCATGAGGTGATAACTTGTGAAGTACATGGAGCCTCACAATGCTCTTCCCTTTATCTTTATATGTATTTTGAAACTTTTCATAACCAGTTTTTAAAATCTTGAGTCTATTATCTTCAGATATCTTACATTTATGCTTGCTTTGCTAACTTAATGTGTTTGGCTCAATAGTTTATTTTCAGGTGTAAGAAATTAATATGAAAATATAGGATCTGAATACATAGTATGTTCAGTGTTCTACACTTAGCTTGTTATTTTGCATACAAGGAGTTAATAAGTGAATTACTCATAATTGTAAGAAAATATTGCCGAGGATAAAGCACCAATTCTGGCGTATCTAAGTTACAAAATTCCCAAGATTAACTCCCATATTCTCATATAAAATGAAGCCTTACACCCTTGCATATAAAAGAGAACATATAGCATGGAATGTACCTGACATGCAGACCGAAGAAAGCTAGATAACCGCGGAGTGTCAATCTTTGGCATAACTGTGGCATCAGAGATGTCTCCTTCTGCACTACCTAAGAAAACATGTTATATTAAATCAATAAAGTCAACTCTAAAATAGTCATTTCTTATACATCCCGGAGAAGTGAAACAAATACCAAGAGCCTAGAAGAACAATCAGAACGCTGCACTGTAATCTTAAGAATAGATTAGTG
>PVHP010013346.1:0-41154 GCA_004024765.1 Zapus hudsonius | reverse complement strand
CTTCTCTGCAGGGTTCCATATGGATCCTCCACAATATGACTGTGGTGGCTCAACTCTTGCCATGATCTCAGCTTTTTGCCTGCTGTCAGGTGGTAGGGTTATATGGGCCACAGCTCACTTGCTATATCCTGAAAAATACAAGCACAATCTCCATCGGAGAGTGAGAACAGTGTAGGTTAACAAATATACAGCATTCTGGGTTACCTAGTTTCTATTTTAGTAGCCTCCCTGTCAGATGTTCGCATACTGCATCTTTCCTTGGAAGCCCAAGAGTATGGGATCCGGTGCATATTGCTCTAAATCCCCATTTCCAATCAAGGGTTCCCCCTCACTGAGTGGAATATTTGGCCAAATTTAATGGCTGTTGATTGTCTCCCCCAGGCCCAGGCTCCTTCATTCCACAATTGCTCCTTCTTGGTTTGCTGTTCTCTCCCAGTAGGAACTGTAACCAGTCTATTCTATGTTTCATGCCAATGGCCTGTTTCACCGATTAGCTTCCCCTGGCAGCTTGTGCAGTGCCCTCCAGCCCTTCACTAACTGCCACCCGGGGGTTGGTTACTATTCCAGACCTCGCTGGGACTCTTGATGAAGATCGATGGCTTTCTGTGGTTTCTTCAGCAACAGGATTTCGTCTCACGCCTGGGGATGGCGTTCAAGAGTCTTGACAGAATTCTGTCTTGTTTTTGGATCCTCATGAGTCTCTTTGGTCAACATCTCAGTGAGGGAAGGGACAGGTGACTGGGACCCAGGGCTTTCAGACTGCTCAATTATTCACAGACTTAGATATTCTCCCCTGCTACTAGTGACCCCTCTTGCCAGTTGACGCCCACTATTTACTCTTTAGGTTACAGTATGCTCGTAAGGATTTTATGTTTTTGAATCTAATTTGGAATGGCCTCCTGCTTAAGCCATTCCCCTCCCCCTTCCCTTACCCCTTATTCATAACCTCTCACTTCTTTCTACTAGTCTGCATACAGAAAACAGTTATCTTGGTTAAGGACCGCATATAAGGGAGAGTATGCGGCGTTCAATTCTCTGTTCTTTTGAGTGTTCGCTTAGTAAGATCTGCTCAAAGTCAGACCATTTTTTTCCTAAATTTCGATATTTCATTTTTCCTTTCAGCTGAGTAGAGTTTCATCGTATACCACAGTTTCGCTGTCCATTCCTCCATGCATGGACATTTGGGTTGATTCCAATTCTTGGCTATTATGAATTGAGCTACTATAAATATAGTTGTACAAAATTTTCTGCATCTAAATGTGGCGTCTTGCAGGTAGATGCCTAGTAGAGGGATAGCTGGGTCCATCAGTAGTTCTATGTCCATTCTGTCTAGAAGTCTCCACACAGCTTTCCATAATGGTTGAACAAGTTTGCAATCCCACCAGCAGTGAATGAGGGCTCCTTTTTCCCTTCATCCATCGCCAGCAACGATTGTTGTTGGTTTTCTTTATGATTGCCATTCTGACAGGGGTAAGATGATATCTCATTGTGGTTTTGATTTGCATTTCCCTGATGCTTAAGGATGCTGAGCACTTTCTTAAATGAGTCAAGGCCATTTGTGTTTCCTCCTCCGTGAATTCTCTGTTAAGATCAGTGCCCCATTTTGTGAGGGGGCATTTTGGGTTTTTGTTAATAATTTTTTGGAGTTTTCTGTAGGTTTTTGAAATTAGGCCTCTGTCAGAGTTGTGGCTGGTGAAAATCATTTCCCAATTTGAAGGGGGTCTATTGGCTCTGACTGTGGTTTGTTTGTCTGTACAGAAGCTTCTGAGCCTGAACAGTTCCCATTGGTTAAGTGTTTGTCGTATTTCCTGGGCTGCTGGATATTTGCTCAGGAAATTTTTTCCCACTCCTATTTCATGCAGAGTTCCTCCTATTTTTTCTTCCAGTGTGTTCAGGGTTACCGGTTTTATATTAAGATCTCTGATCCTTTTGGAGTTGATTTTTGTGCACGGTGAAAGGAGTGGGTCTAATTTCATTTTTTTACACGTGTTTATCCAATTCCTCCAGCACCATTTGTTGAAGATGCTCTCTTTGGCCCAGCGTACATTGTTGGCCCCTTTGTCGAAGACCAGATAACTTAAGTTACTTCCATTTAAAGCTGGGTCTTCAATTCTGTTCCATTGTTCTGTCTGTTTTTATGCCAGTACCATGCTGTTTTCATTACTATGGCTTTGTAGTATGTTTTGAAGTCAGGTATGGTGATACCTCCTGAGTAGGATTTGTTACTTAGAATGGTTTTGGCTATCCTAGGTCTTTTGCCCTTCCAAATAAATTTAGAGATTATTTTTTCTATGTCTGTGAAGAATGAGGTTGTGATTTTTATCGGCATTGCTTTGAATCTGTAAATTGCTTTTGGCAGGATTGCCATTTTTACTATATTGATTCTCCCTATCCATGAGCATGCAATATCTTTCCATCTTCTCACGTCCTCCTCTATTTCCTTCTTGAGTGTTTCAATATTTTCCTTATATAAGTCCTTTACAACCTTTGTTAGTCATATTCCAAGGTATTTTATTTTCTTTGAGGCTATAGGAAATGGGACAGTCTCTGATGTCTTTTTCTGTCTGCTTATCTTCTGCATGTAGAAAGGCTTCTGATTTTTGTGTGTTAATTTTGTATCCTGCCATATTGCTGAAGGCATTAATCATCTTCAAGAGGTTACTGATACTATTCTTTGGGTCTGATATATAGAGGAACATGTCATCTGCAAAGAAGGATAGTTTAATTTCTTCCTTTCCGATTTGTATTCCTTTTATGTCCTTCTCTTGTCTTATCGTTTGAGCTAGAACTTCAAGCACTATGTTAAAGAGCAGTGGAGAGAGTGGACAGCATTGTCTTGTTCCTGAGTTGAGTGGGAACTCCTTGAGTCATTCCCCATTGAGTATGATCTGTGCTTTATGAGATTTGTAAATTGACTTTATTAAATTGAGAAATAGGCCATCTATACCTATTCTTTTGAGAGCTTTGAACATGAAGAGGTGTTGAATTTTGTCAAAAGCCTTCTCCGCATCTATCGAGATAACCATGTGGTTTTTGTGTTTGAGCCGATTAATGTGGTGTATCATATTTATCGACTTGCGTATGTTGAACCATCCCTGCATCTCTGGGATAAAGCCAACTTGATCAGGGTGGATAATAATTTTGATGTAGCTTTGTATCCGGTTTGCTAGGACTTTCTTCAGGATTTTTGCATCTAAGTTCATCAGAGATATGGGTCTATAGTTCTCTTTTCTTGTTGCATCCTTGCCTGGTTTGGGGATTAGGGCAATGGAAGCTTCATAGAAGGTGTGTGGAAGCCTTCCCTCTTTTTCTATGCTTCTAACAAGCTTCAGAAATAGTGGTTTCAGCTCTGTGATGAAGGCTTGGTAGAATTCAGCTGAGTAACCATCTGGTCCTGGGCTTTTCCTTTTGGGAAGGTTTTTGATTACATCTTCAATCTCTGTGGGTGTGATAGGTCTATTTAGTGCTTTTATCTGCTCTGGGTTAAGCTTTGGCAGTTGGTAGGTGTCCAAAAAACCTGTCTATTTTTTCCAGATTCTCTAATTTTGTGGAGTAGAGGTTTTGGAAGTATGACCTAATGTTTCTCCCAATGTCTTTGGGATCTTTTATGATCTCACCATTGTCCTTTTTGATTTTATTGATTTGGGCTTTCTTATTTCTTTGTTTGATTAGGTTGGCCAGAGGTTTGTCGATCTTATTAACTTTTTCAAAGAACCAACTCTTTGATTTATCAATTTTTAATTGTTTTCTTTATTTCCAATTCGTTAATCTCAGCTCTGATTTTAATTATTTCCTATTTATTTTTTTAAAAAACCTTTATTTTTTTATATGTTAAATATAGTAATATATTAAATATTCTGTTGATAGAAACATTCTGGCAGGTCAACTTTGGAGAACTTATGTTTTCATTTCCATTGAGTATATACATATACTAAGGAAGACCATAACATGATCATAAAATGCTTATATTTTCAAATGTAATAAATACTATTAAATAGTTTGTCCATACTTACTGCCACACAAAAAATGTGTAAAATTTTGGTTTCTCAACCACATTATTGTTTTTCTCTACTTTTTCATATATATATATATGTATATATTTATATATATACATATATATATTTTTTTCAAGGTATCTATTCTCATGAATGTTTCGTTATACTGTATTACGGTTTTAAATTATATTACCCTGATGAGTAGTGAAGCTGAGGACTTTTTCCTGTGTTTATGCGCCATTTAGATAGCCTCTCTGCCCCAATCTTTTACTCATTTTTTGTCTGGCCCCAGCCTAACTGAGAAACCTTAAGCCAAGTTTTAGAATATGGTGTAGCTGTTAAGTTTTTTTTCCTGCTCACTGAGTTCAATGTAGCTGATAAGCTTCATTCCTGTTTGCTGAATTCCATGTAGCTGATAAGCCTTGTTTGTGCTTGTTAAGTTTTGCTTTACTGGTGATGTAACCAACTACCCTTCTGATTAGCTGTAAAACAATGTGCACTAGGGAGGCGTACTCTGCTCTGTTGTACCCTGCGGATTGGCTCCTGCCAAAAAGTTTGAATCCTATTGCTTGAGAGAAATAGGATGAACAATGGAGCCTCAGGTTATAAAAGGGCTCTGTTTGCTCTAATAAAATGAGATTTGAATGGCATTACTCCCAATTGCATGAGTTAGGTCTGACTGCCACCTCACCTCTCCCCTATCGAGACCTTTCTCCTGCTGGCTGGTGAGATTTAGGCTAAGAGCAGGGGGACAGTGTTCCGTGACCCCCCCCCCAACATTTGGCACCCGAACAGGGACTTGAAGACTGGTAAGAGACCCCTCTGTGTTATCTGTTCCCTCTTATTCTTCTCCCCCACCGGACTGGTTTGTCTTGTCCATCTTGGAAGTATGCACACTTTTACTCTTGATTATGTAGGATCACCTGGCACGTCTGCATAAGGGGTGGCCTCCCGGGACTTGGAGCCAGTTGTTGCACTCCTGATACTGCTATCCCAATCTGGAGACATCTGTGGGCATATGACCAAGGCCTAATGAACCTTGGAAGTCACCCACTAAGCACAAGACTCTTGGATCCACAAACACCTTTTTCTCCTGCCTTTTCCTTTCACTTTCTTTCCTTGAGTGGGCTTCCTTCATGGCTGTGGGGGAACTGATGTGTTTTGCCTGGGGCTACACTCCAGGACTGACTGAAGGCCCTCTGTTGGGGCCCCAACAACCCATCAGGGAGTGGTAGTCAGACCCCGTACCCGCCATGCGGCCTGGTGCTGCCTGTGTTCCTCAATTGCTGGCTTTTGCCTGGGGCTATTCTGGCCATAGGCAGTGACTCTGGAAACACCCCACCCTATGCCTCTCCTCTCTGCTTTTCCCAGTTCTATCCTTGTTTGTTTGTCTGTCTGAGACCCCAGGGGTGCCCCTGATGATGGGGTGTGAATCAGAATCAAGGTGAGTGAGATCCATTGGCCATAGATAATGCAACAGGAAAATCACAGGACCCAGCGTGCAAGGCGCTGTGCTGTGTTAAAAAGTCGCACTTGGAGGTCTCCGATCAGTAAAGAGACCACTGCTCTAAGGCCGGCCTGCATTCTTATGTAAAGATAAAAATGTTAATGAGGCCTGCATTCTTAGTACACTAGCAACAGAGGTCAAGAAACTTCTGCTCACTAACAGAACAACTTAAAGAAATTAACTATTTTTAATTTTAATAAATAAATATATATAGATACTTAGGTTACTTAAGTTTACTTAAGTTTAATTCAATAGACTTGATTTAAAATCAATTTATAATTCTTTTTCTCTGTATAACATTTATTTATACAGATGTGAAATTGACTTAAGCCTCATGGCATGTACAGTATATCTGATACTTATGGATCTGAAACAAGGGAATATAAAACTGTTCTGCTATTTCTCTAACTATATATGCTACAGAATTGATGTTTTTCAGCCAGTCTGAACCAAAGGTTTTTCGTATTGTCAGAAATCCATGTCCAGGTCCAGCCCCACTGGGGTTGAGTACAATGAGCACTCATGCAAGATAGAGGGCTTCCCCCCATGGGGTACTAAAAGCCTTGTGTAGAAAGAAACCAGCAACTCAAGAAATTGATTTTTGCCATTTTATGAATTTGGGTTTTTGTCTCTATTTTGGTTAATATGGTCTTTGCCTTTTTACCTATGGCGTAAGGAGTCTGGTATGGCCAGGAGGCCCTCCCCCACGATGAGATGGCTGAGCTGATCACTGATACCCCAATTGGCTTTAAGGGAAGACCTTGCAGACATGCTTAAATTTCTTGATATATAAGAAAAGATAGGTACAAAAATTGCTTAGATTTAAATTCAATTAATTTGATTCTAATCAATTTGTGAAGCTTTTTTCTCTACAAAACATTTATTCAAACTGAGTTAAGCCACATGATATTTTTACAGAGCTGAGGCAGTGGGATGATAGATATGTTTTGATTAATAAAAAGATTCTCCCTTCTGTGTCATTCCAGGTCACTTCTCTTTGTATACTTATGGACAATATTCTATTCTCCTAACTATACCACAGACTTAATATTTTTTTATCAGTCTACTTTAATCAGTTTTGAAAATTCTATAAAGGATGATTTCTCTGAGATATTCAAAAGTTGTAAAGGTAGCAGAATTTTTACAGTTATGATAAAGGTAAACATTATATCAGGGACTATTATGTTTTGCCTATACCTTTAAATATACATCATAAAACTTATTAAAGCTTATTTTTAAGAAATACCTTATACCTATAGATTATAAAATCTATGGATAAATCTATACTAACATATTTTATTAAATATATGGGGTGTCAATTTTCTTAAAATTGCATCCATAGAGATTTTATATAAAAATTCTAATATTTTCTATTAATAAGTATGTCTAATTTTCTGATTTTGGATTACTTATTTTATATAGTTTGATAAACAGTTAAGTCAACTTGACACAATTTCTCTTAATCCTATAATGGATGAAAAACTAAATTCTATAGATAAATGTGTTGGATGCCAATTCTATAAAAGCCAACTATATGTACTGGTTCTCAATCTTGGACTAAACAATAAAAGAAAAATCAAAAATGTGCTCAATCTGACTCTGTCTCCTGAAAAGAGCTCATTTAGAAACAGACCCAAAAACAACCATGTTTCCCAGTGCTTCCTCATAAACCAGAGTGGCCCTATGGTTGATGATGAATATAAGGTAAAATCATAACACAAAGAGATTTATCTTCTTTGTGTTGCAAATGTCTATGATTATATGGGTAAACTGAGACAGAAGTTTTTTAATCTATATCTAAATGGTTAGAGACATTGATTACTATAAATGCTATATGTTCTCTGCTTGCTTATAAAAACAAAGGGGGAAGAATAACCCTAGAAAGTGTTTTACTTATAAGTCTTTTTAAGAATCAGGCTGTTGGATGGTTAGAGATGCTTATCAGTGGTTAAAAAGTTTGATAAAAACTCCAATTATAAATTTCTAATCTAGATATAGTAATTTCCAAAGGCATTTCCTTGGTCTATTTTATTAAGAGAACTCATTTTTGTTTCTGTCAAAAGCAGGACTTACAGAAATCCTATGTGAGTCAAAGTAACTAAATAACTTCTTCAAAGTACACATAACTTTTAAGCCATGCTTATCCATAAATTTACAGCTGTGCTTGCCCTGCCTGTTTCTCAGGACAATTCTCTTCCCTGCTATAAATTATTCTCTTGGTCTGGTCTTATCTTCAAGGACGTCTTTCAGCCAGGTTCTCTGAGATTCTTCTGCTGGTAAACAGGAAAATTTTGACCTCCTTGAAGTTAATTCTTTAGCAATATTACTAATTTCAGTTTTGTTTCTTCTCACAGCTGCCCAAGGTGACACATGTGCTCCTATTATACCTTTTTCTAATAACTGTATATGTGTATCATCTGCTTTATCCATACACGTCACTCCTCTCAGTGGAGTGCTTCCTCCCATTACCTTGTCCTGATAACATACTCTTCTCCACCGAGGCTCTTTAATTCCAGGCCCACTGATGCCACTGCCTCTTCACCCATTTTTCCCCCAGATACTTTGCACTGGGCCTCCTCCATGGCCCTAATGCCCTGCCTACACCTTGATATTTTTAACCCGTCCACAGACTTTTGTATTTCAGTTATGATCATTCCCACTATGGAGATCATGGATGAAGAACATTTTTTCTTTGCTTCCCAACGGATATATAACCATGACTGCCAAGAAAGACGAGAAGCCATTACAGTAGTTACTCTGGCCATTGCCCTGGGAATTGGAGCTGCTGGAGCAGGGATAGACATCACATCTATGACAGCATCTTATTGAAAACTCCCTTCAAGTGGCTGTTTACACTGACTTGGGACAATTACTGTCTTCAATATCATACCTCAAAGACTATAAAATCTTTGTCTGAAGTGGTCTTCCAAAATAGAAGAGGAACAAATATGTTATTTCTCAAGGAAGGGGGCTAAAAAGAGTTGTGTTTTTGCTGATCATACAGGAGTTATTGAGGAGGACTCCTTTGAAAAGGTCAGGCAGAGCTTTGACCAACAACATATGCTCAGAGAACTGGATGAAACTCCCTTTCAATCTTGGTTCGCACAGTCTCCATGGTTAGGCTAGTTGCTTTTATTCACAAACAAGTCAATGAGGTACAGCTCATGGCGCTGAGGGTCCTCTATTTTCTCCCCCAACAATAATCTCATAGGATATGAGGTGTCTGCTTTGGAGACTAGCACCTTGCCAAGAAGTATGAGGGGTTCTGTATGGAGCTGATCTTCCCAGCTATTATGGCAAGTATGAGGTGGTCCCAAGTTGTGTGGCTAAACTCTCCTGCATACAAACAAAAAAGGGGGAGATATTGGCCCCCAGCCTAACTAAGCAACCTTAAGCTAAATTTTAGAATATTGTGTACCTGATAAGCTTTGTTCCTGCTTGCTGAGTTCCATGTGGCTGATAAGCTTTTTTCTTGCTTGCTGAATTCCATGTAGTGGATAATCTTTGTTCCTGCTTGTTAAGTTTCACTCTACTTGCAACTATCCTGTTGATTGGCTATAAAACAATGCCCCCTAGGGAGGTGTATTCTGCTCTGCTTTACTCTGCTGATTGGATCCTGCCAAAAAGTTTGAATCCTATTGCTTGAGAGAAACAGGCTGAACAATGCAGCCTCAGGTTATGAAAGAGCTTTGGGTGCTCACATAAAATGAGATTTGTCCAACATTTCTCCTGGTTGTGTGAGTTTTGTCTGACCACTGTTTCACCTCTACCCTATCAAGCCCTTTCTCATGCTGGCCAGTTAGACTTGGGCTAACAGCAGGGGGCCAGGTATCCATTACCCTCCAACAATTTTTTAAAATATTTTATTTATTTATTCATAATGAGAGAGGGAGAGAGAGAGTCAGAGAATACCAGTGCCACTGCAAATGACCTCCAGATGCATGTACCGCTTTGTGCATCTGGCTTATATGGGTCCTGGGGTAGTGAACCTGGGTCCTTAGGCTCTGGAGGCAAGCTCCTTAACCACTGGACAATCTCTCCAGCCATCTTTTACTCATTTTTTAAAAAATTCAGTTGTTTAGTTTTTTTTTTTCTGTGTATAATTTTTATACGTCCTAAGATAGATAAACTATGTAACATACATCTTTTCCCTTTAAGTCATTTGTCATTCTACCCTTTTGATGGCATATATTTTCATAATCATAAGGGAATAGTGCATTTTTATTTTATTTTCTATTTTTTATTGATAGCTTCCATAATTATACACTATAAACCATTATGATTCCCTGCACCCACACTATATCTTTTTCACCTCTCAGTTATTCTCTATTTTGTTTGGGTGTCATTTTTTTCCCTATTTTTGTAGGTATTGTGAGGCACTGCAAATTTGTGACTACCAAGGACATTTTGTATCTGAAAGTTTGCATTGGAATAAGTCCTACCCTTCCTTTGGCTCTTACAATTTTTCTGCCACCTCTTCCAGAGTAGATCATGAGCCGCAGGAAGTGTGAGATGGCCCAGTGCTGAACACTCCACTGTCAATTCTTCTCAACACTATGGTGTGTTTTGAGTGGTCACCACCATCTAAAAAAGAGAAGTTTCTCTAGCTAAAAGTGAGAGTAGCTTTATTGTTGTATGGGTATGGTCATTAGGAAAGTGCTTATAAGGCAGATTGGTAGGCATATATATATGTATGTATGTATGTATATATATATATATATATATATATATATATATATATATATATATATATATATAGCCAGACAACAGTAGGTATTACTCCCCTAGGGCTCAAGACCTCCCCCACCATAAGGCTTTTGACTAAGTCTTCAGTATTAGGCATGTATTCCCTCTGTTGCAGTGGGCCTCCATTCCAATTAGAGAACAATTGGTTTCCACCACAATAGATGTGCCACTTTATCATTTTTTTATTTATTCATTTTCAAGCAGAGATACAGAGAGAGAGAGAAAGAGAGAGAGAGAGAAAGAGAGAGAGAGAGACTGAGAGAGCACCAGGACCACCACCTTGTGGATTGGGCTTATGTGGGTCCTGGGGAATTGGACCCAGGGCCTTAGGCACTGGAGGCGAGTGCCTTAACTGCTGAGCCATCTCTCCAGCCCTATCATTTTTAATATATGACTTTATGGACTACACTTAATGGAAATTCCATGTTTTTTTTTTGTAGGAATCACTGAACTACAACCTTTGCATGTCATGTTTCCTTTGCCTGGTACTTATACTTCTTCTTTTCCTTAAGTGCTTTATATCTATTTTTTTAAGTATTCACCTCCTTCAAAATTTAAATTGTGTTCTTTGCCTCACAACACATTCTCTTTAGATTTCTTCCCAGGGACAACTTCCCCAAGGGTTGCTTTTTCCATCATTATAATTTCCCTTTCATTCTTCTTTGGATGCTCCTTTATCACCCCTGAAAAAAAAAAGACTTCTTCATTCTTGATTCTCTTTGAGTCTCCAGTGCTGAGCATATAAGAGTAGCTGATGTTTATTGAATGCCAATCATCTAAATTAGAGCAAAAACATTATTCCTTTTTAATATTTACAGCTCTAGGATTTAGGTATGGTTATTACCTCCATTATATAAATTAATACTCTGAAGCACAGAAAAGTTAAAATATCTTATTCTTTGGCACACAAAACTGGTAAAGGAGTGGAAGACATAAAGCTAAGTAATATAATTTCAGAAACCTGTTCTTAGCCATTATGTTGTACATTTATAACAAGAAATTAATAAATATGTGCTGAATGAGTGAATTAGAACTGAAAAGTATCATATCAATAATGTAATTTAAGTATATTATTTTAAGAAAGTGTTTACTGGATTCAAGAGTTGAAGTGACTTGCCCATGATCACATAGTTAATAAATGGCAGAATTCTTGTAAAATCACAAGTATTTAAGTGTTATTTTAGAGTTCTTTCTCCAGCTCCATGTCCTAGGTATCTACTTTAAAAATGCCATTTACTTCTTTGTAAAAACCTGCTAAGCTCCATTGCTTCCAAGTGATAATGATGGGCACCAACCATTTCTAGTGATAAAAACTGTGACTCAGATACATGTCATGACAGCTAAACAAATTCCAGGAAATCATACACTCTTGGACTTATCTATAGAATCATATAGTTATAGCGGAATAAACCTTATATCCTCCTGCAAAGGGAAAATTGTAAAGACTGAAATATCTGAGTGATTTTTACTGTGAGATCAAAGTGAAATTTTCATGTGCCTATTTGGAATTATTTTGAGATATGAGCTCTGTTCAGGGTATACTGCCCTCATCTAAAATGGATATATGCTTTCCTCGCCTCTAGAGAAAAAATTGTGTTCACTCCTCAGGTCTGCAAATGTAGTTTAACATGGTGTGGACATTGACAGTTGTTTGTTCGCTTTCTGTTTGTTGGTTGCTTTTATTTATTTATTTATTTATTTATTTATTTATTTATTTATTTATTTATTTATTTATTTTTGATGAAATAGAAACTTATGAAGGAAACAGACTGGTAACAACTTTGAAAAGGGTGACTCTACAGAATGTGCTAGGATTTAACTAAAACTTTTCTACTGATTTTTGTTTGTAATATTTTATCTCATGTTCTGTGACAATATCCTACATAATTCTTCAATACACTGAGGAGTGTAGGGAAATATTGATATTTCCTTTTCACTGAGAAAAAATAAGACAAAAGAATAAATAAGTAATAATGTGAGAAGGTATTTACTCAGTTCAAATTAACTCAATTTTCATGGATTTCCAATTTATTATACTGTTACAAAAGATGAAACGCTTACCTTCTGTTTCTATCATATATAATATACTAGATCAAATGATGCTATTTGCCTAGTGCAATTTCTGGATCTCATAAGTATTTGTGAGCTTTCAGAATGGAATTTGTTATGATAGTGATTTAAGTATGCAGAAACCTGTTTTTATCATCAAAGACTTATTGTATTAAAGCCTTGTAATTTATAAACTATACACCACATAATTGTTTCAAATAAATTTATCTAAGTTTTGAAGTCACTGTGCTTAAAGTCCTTTTTAGTCTTTTGCTTATTCATAATTGAAGTAAATTTTCTTTGGGAACACTTGCCTTTCTTTTGTTCCTCTCTTTATCTTCACTGAAGCCTATGATCTAGGACTGAAAGTAAATTGGGTAATCCTTTTTAAAAATATGATGTCTATGTGGATTTGATGATGTTTGTGTGTTTATGGGCATGTATGTGTCATGACAAGTTTGTGGTAGCAAAAGGACAACTGTGAGGCATTGGTTCTCTCCATATACCTTATTTAAGATAGAATTTAGGGGTTGGAGACATGGCTCAGAAGTTTAGGTGCTAGCCTGCAAAGGCTAACTACACTAGTTGCATTTCCCAGTACCCATGTAAAACCAGATGCACAAAGGAGCACATGCATCTGGAGTTCATTTGTACTGGCAGAGGCCCCGGTGTGCCCATTCTCTCTCCCTTTCTCTCTGTCTCTCTGTCTCTTTCTCTCTCTATCTCTCTGTCTCTTAAAAATAAATAAAAAATATTTTTTAAATATGAAATTTATTTATTCAGCTAGTTAATTGTTAATTATTTTGCTGCTTGGTAGGGCCAGACTAGCTGTTCCATGAGCTTTGATAGTCTTCTCACTCTACCTCCTATTGACCTAGGCAGAGTGGGATGAGACTGGTATGTGCCATTTTACATCTGGGTTTATGTGACTGCTGGGGATATGAATCTAGTCAGTAGGCTTAGGGAGTAAGTGCCTTTAAACACTAAGCCATCTTCCCAGCCTCAAAAGGCAATGCATTTTTAATAATGGAAGATTTTGAACATATTATACAATGAACTCATTTCTATACCTCACCTAACTTAGTCATTATTTACTAAAAGCCAATCAGTTTTCTTGTATTTTTACCCTTACCCTCTGAATTATGTTCAAACAAATCCTAATTATTATATCACTTTATTCACAGAGTAGTCTCTATAAATGAACTATTATGGTTAAGAAGAAAAATTTTGGCAATACCAATATCATAGCTAAAATGAAAATTAATACACAATTGCATATCAAAATCCTGATATTTATCCACATATACCAAGAAGTTTTAACTTCAAATACAATTGTTTAATTGTTGAATCCATATGAAAACTAGTATATCCAAATATTTATTTTATTTTATGAATTGCTTAAAACACTGTTAATCTTTAAATTTCCCTTCCTTGTTTTTTCTCACAGTTTAAAAATAATTTTTTGTGTCTTAGATTTCCTGACATTCTGGATTTTACTAATCACATCTCAGTGGTATTTAGAAAAACATGGATCTCAATTTCCTCTATTTCATGTAAAATGACAGTTTAATATAGAAACTTCAACTGATTCAAGTTTATATGGTTTTTTTATTGAGAATACTTAATAAATATCATTTTAACCTTTTCATTGTACTGCATTAATAATTATTTAACTTCCAGTGAGCTGTGTTTCTTAGTTACGTAAACATTGAACTTTGAGATCTGGAGTTGTCAGTTTTTCTTTGCTTTGTGAAAATTTCTATGAGGTATATATATATATATATATATATATATATATATATATATTTGTCCATAGTGAGTTACATTTTTTAGTGGGCAAACAATGAGTTGTTATCACCAATTCCCCAATGTCCCCCCTCCCCATCCCCAATCAGCTGGATATCCTCCTACGTGAGTATTCTGTTTCTGTCCTTGGGGCAGGGGACCATGGCTAGCCTAGTATTCAGCCTGGTTCTCCTGGCCAAAGTGTGTTGTTCCTGAGGGGTGCAATGCCTCTGGATCATCTCCCCTACCATGGCTCTCACAATCTTTCCACCCCCTTCTGTTTAGTTTCCTGAGTCGTGGTGGGTGAATGTTAAGGCTGCTTTAATGTTGTGAGCTTAGGGGTCATTGTGTCGAAAATCGTTGGTTTCTGTCTCACTGGCTTATCCTGTGTTGATTGAATGGTTGTGGCTGTGGGTCCCTTGTTCATCCCCACATTCTCTCTGGGGTTCCATATGGAGCCTTCACAATATGACTGTGGTGGCTCATCTCTTGCCAGAATCTCAGCTATCGGTCTACGGTCGGTTGGTAGGGTTATATGGGCCACAGCTCTCTCGCTGCATCCTGAAAGATACAAACACAAACTCCATCAGAGAGTGAGGTCAGTATAGGTTAAAAAATATACACAATTCTGGATTACCTAGATTCTATTTTTAGTAGCCTCCCCGTCAATCACTCCCATAGTGCATCTTTTCTTGGGAGCCCAAGAGTATAGGATCTGGTGCATATCGCCCTGAATCCCCAGTTCCAGTCAAGGGCTCCTCCTCACTAAGTAGAATATTTGGCTGAATTTAAAAGCTGTTGATTGTCTCCCCCAGGCCTAGACTCCTCCATTGCACAAGTGCTCCTTTCTTGGTTTGCTGTTCCCTCCCAGTAGAAGGTGTGGTCAGCCTACTCATGGCTGCAGACTGTGTTTTATGCCAGTGGTCTCTGTTTACTCCAGCTGTCGTTGATCAGTTTCCCCTGGCAGCTTGTGCAGTGCCTTCCAGCACTACACTAACTGTCATCTGGGGGCTGGATACAATTCTGGACTTTGAAGGGTTTCTCGATGCTGATTGTTAGAGAATTAAAATTGCTATTCTTAAATTAGTTCTTCATTTATTAAAGAGTATTCTAATTTTTAAAAGAAAAATCTTTAAAAGTAACTTTTTTGATAAGCTATTTTGTTAACTGAGCTACAATTCAACAACAAAAGGCAGAATAAATATTTAATTCTATAGATGATCTTTGAGATTTACAGATTATTTTTTGATATTAGAGAAAAATATTCTATATCTACTTAATTAATGCTACCAGTTCTCTGCATTTATTTGTGTAAATATAATTTTCCCTCTGGTACCATTTCCTTCTACCTGAAGGACTTGTTTTATCTATTTTTTTTTGTGATAGATATCTGCTGATAATGAACTTTCTTCTTTTGTATATCTGACATTTGTATTTACACATTTAAAAGGCATTTTTACTAGGTGCAGCATTCCAGTTTGACCTTTGTTTCTACTATCAAATTTCCTCAACTATATTGGTTTCAAGGAAAAAAAAATCTGTCTTGACCTCATCTTTGTTCTTCTGTATATAAGAGTCTCCTTTTCCCTGTATTCTAATGTGAATTACTGGAATATGATATAATTTGACTCCCTTTTCCTGTGATTCATTAGGATTTTAAATCAGTTGGCTTCTTTAGCTGTATTTTCAAAAATCTTCAGCTGAGATATTTTCTGTCCCTTAACATTCTTTGAAGACACCTTTTATCTCACAGTACTTCACTGCTAACTGTTTCTTTGTTGTTCGTAATTTTGGGGCTTTTTTTTGTTTCATTTTGTGTAGTTTTATTGATATACCTTCAGGCACACTAATATTTTTCTGCAACTTCTATACTTCTATTGATCCCATACAATGTATATTTCATCTAAAATATTGTATACTCTTTATGTTTAGATAAATGATTTGGGTTTTCTTTTATATCTTTGATATCTTTACCAAGTAAATCGTAAAATTTAGCTATACTAAGTATATTCTTTTAATATTTTGATCTGTTAACTTGAAGATGGGTAATACATCTGGGGTAATTTCAGTTCCCTTTTTTTCCTCATTGTGGGTTATATATTATTGCCTTTTTATGTGTCTGATACCTTTGTGTCATGATTTGATCCAGGTGTCCCCCACAAACAAATGGGTGTGTTCTGGGTAATCGATCCTCAGCTAATGGCAATTTGAGTTTTACAACCTCGATGGAGCTGTGTTATTGGGGGCAGGCTTTTGGGGGTTATAAACCAGCTCCCCCTTGCCAGTATTTGGCACACCTTCCTGCCGCTGTTTGCAGTGCTGTAGCAGAGTTGATGTCCAGCCCTCTGCTCATGCCATCGTTTTCCCTGCCAGAATGGAGTCTCCCCTCGAGTTTGTAAGCCTAATAAACCCATTCCTCCACAAGCCGCTTTTGTTTGGGTTCTTCCTGCACAGCAACTAGGAAGCTGACCACAACACTTGGATTAAATGCAAAAAACATTAATTTCACCATAAGTATGAGTATATCTAGGCACAAATATATGTATTCATATATGTGTACTGTAAAAATTCTTGGACATTTTTCTTGGAAATATGTTGATCCTTTCATATGGATCTTTAAAAAATTGTTACATCAATTCAGGATAGTGCTCAGTTTAGATTAATTCTCTTTCACTAATATGACAAGACTCTTCAGAACTATTGAGAGAGAGAGAGAGAGAGAGAGAGAGAGAGAGAGAGAGAGAGAGAGAGAGAGAGAGAGAGAGAGAATTGGCATGCCAGGTTCTCTAGTCACTGTAAATGAATATGAGATTCATGCACCACTTTATGAATCTGGCTTTAGGTGCACAACAGGGAATCAAACCCAGGTTGATTTTTTTCAATGCATGATAAGTATATATCTGTATTTTCAAGCCCTCTACATGTATCTCAAGTTCTCTCTGTGTAACTCTTACCTCTCTGGCCTTTTATTTTGTGTAATTTAGGTGCATGAGTAGGAATTAGTCACAATTGGTCTCTTCTTGGCTCTTAAAATTCTTTTGATTCAACTCAGAAAGTATGGCAGTCTCCACTTGGATTTTGTTTCCTTGTCTAAAATACTCTCAAAGAAATTCTAAGGATCACTTTGTTTTCTGTCTCCAATGCTTATCAATGTCTGATGTCCAGTATCTTGGAAACCATTGCTTTATGGTTTTTTAGATTGTTAAAATATTCACCAATATAATAAATCTAGTTTCTATTATTTAAGTTTAAAGTCACTTCAAATAGACACATGTGCATAGTTATAAAACTATCAACTTTTAACATATTTTATACATTTTGTTTGTACTAATGGCAATTCTTCAATTAGTCTGTATAGTTCAGTGAAAATACCTTCAATTTGACTTCAAAAGCACCTGGGATTCCTTGTTTTCTTGTCAACAAGATTTCTCCAATTCATTTTGCATATTTCTTATAAGTCATTTCTCCAAAGATCTAGGAAGGCTTATTTTAAGAAGAGAGAGAGGCATGGTACATGCATGAGAGACAAAATATCTCAGGAAGAGCATAAAAATATATTCTAGACAAATTTAAATGCATCCATAGAATACTCAGAAGCTCAATGAGCAAACCTCAGGCTTACCAGTTCTTTCAGCATCCTTCTCACAATTCATGCCCAACATACACACTAACACTCTAACATACACACTCATACATTCATTCATTCACATCAAACAGCAGACTAAATGATGATTGCTTTAAGTATTAAGAGCAATAGAATTTCATATCAAATAAGACCGATTATGAGCATCAAATATCCACTGAAAATTTGTGTCACCAAACGAACACTTAGTTACTACTTTTATGATCAATCATATACAAATAGTTAGAATTCAAATAAAGATAGAAAAAAAGGATATTTAAATTCTGTTGCTCAACTTTTAATATTTCAGAAACAGCGTAGATGAATAAAGTCCATGAATATCAATTCAAAATAGTGTTTTAAACTTGTTATCTTCAGCAATAATTACCAAGATTAGTAAAATTAAATAGAACTAATTTTTTTCTCATTTATTCTGCTTCCTTCTTTCAGGATAATTACTTTGGAGCAGGTTAAAAGTAAAAAATACAAAGATGTAAGAAATAGTAGTGACTATTGCAAGAAAGAGATAATCAGTTAATAATTGATCATCAACAAGTCACAGAGTTTACTGTGTAATGCAAGTTTACAAACATGACAGTGCTTCATCATGAGAGTTTCTACCCTATTTTCTTCATCATGCCTCAGGCTATATTCAGAAGACTGTTTTGTAACTAAAACAATGTCTTAGGAAATGAATAACCAGTTTAATACTCTTGAACACTAAAAACTGATGCTAAAAATGACTGCCCAAGTGTAATGTGTTAATCAGCTTAAAATTTTAAATCATTAGTCAATCTAAATCACTTTAAATATATAAATAAGGTGTCGGTACACACTCCATAGCATCTGTAATATTTTTTGTCATTCTGCTTTGTTTTTTGAAACAAGGTATCACTGTGCATTTTCAGTTGCTTCTCCTTGCTGCACAAAGAATCTGACCAAAAGCAAGATGATTGGATGAAAGTGTTTATTGTGTCTTACAGACTTGAGGGGAAACTCCATGATGGCAGCGAAAATGATGGCATGAACAGAGAGTGGACATCACCTTTGACACAGCACTGCAAATAGCAGGAGGAAGGTGTGCCAAACACTGGCAAGAGAAACTGGCCATAACACCCATAAGCCTGATCCCAACAACATACCTCCAACAAGGTTCTAATAACCCAAATTGCCTGGGGACCAAGTATTCAGAACACAATAAGTTTATGAAGGATACCTGAATCAAATAACCACAGTCCCTGAGTTTGGGTTTGAATTTTCCCTCCTGTTCTCTCCACTTCTTGAGTGCAAGGATTGTAGTCACCTACCAAAATGGCTGGAAACACCATTGATGATTTCCTCTACCTAAAACCACAGCTGTTTAGAAGATAAATCCAATGTCTTATTCCTTTCTTACCTACACATGCTGAGGATAAAGTTATGAGTAATCATAGATAACTTACACCTTGTAACAACTTCACTATAGCAAGTAAATTGTTTATGTTCACCTGTTATATAATTTGCATGCAAGTGCATTTGACTCACTCAGATTACAAATATGATTTAAAATAATAATGAGAATTCCATGGAATAGAAAAATGTCACAACTATATTTTGCCAAAGTTATTTTCCATATGTGTATTCAATTATAAAATGAATAAATAGGAATATTTAAAAAATATGCAATTTAGTCACACAAAGAATTCTTTCCCACAAGATGACTACTGGTAGTAAATTGGCGAATACCCTTCTACTTTTTATAATATAATCATCTTTGCTGTTAAAAAATGGCATCATTTTTTAAACATTCATAGTTTGAAGTGTTATTTTTACATTTATTAAAAAATAATTCATATATATCTCAAATAGTGCACTTAAATAAAATTTAAAAATTGACCTAAGATTAATATGAATATATATCCATTAATATTTAAGTTATAATATAAAATCTTTTATAAACATATCATCATGCGCACTCATGGGAATATGGACTCTGTTCATCATAATGGGATAATGATAAACTATTTTATATTTTTTCTTTTTAAAATTAAATATATAACCATTGTCAACTACAGGGTGCTTTTCTATGAGTACTTTTGTGCTTTCCTTATTTCCACCCAAAACACACCATTCTCATGAAGTATATATAGGCAACTGAAGGACATAACTCATGGAAAAGTGATATCAACTTCTTAACAGACAAAAATGTCATCTTCTCTGAAAAGTAGAACAAACTGTTGATGATTAAACAATGGAGAATGGTGATTCTTATAGACATGCTTAATAGAATGTACACTAATTTATAGCAAATGTACTTTATTAACCTTTTTCAATACATACAATCAGAATTCTAGATTATAGTGAATCTCCACACAATTTCTTTTTTTAATAAATATTTTATTTATTCATTTTCAAGCAGAGAGAGAGAGAGAGAGAGAGAGAGAGAGAGAGAGAGAGAGAGAGAGAGAGAGAGAGAGAGAGAGAGAGAGAGCGCACACCAGGGCCACCACCTTGTGGGTCTGGCTTATGTGGGTCCTGGGGAATTGAACCAGGGGCCTTAGGCACTGGAGGCAAGTGCCTTAACAGCTGAGTCATCTCTCCAGCCTCCACACAATTTCTTAATCAACAGAATATGTTAGTTTCAGTTAGTTTATTTTTCATATTATATAACTTATAGTCTTAGAACCAACATATCCTTCTAATAAATGAATTTGCATTTCAGTTATCATGTTGTCTTCTGTTACCTCTCTATTCCTCCATACATATATCTATCACCTATCTACTGTATGTTCACATATACACATACATATACTCATATAATCCCACAATAATAGAAAGTGCTGCTTTGCTCAAGTAGGGAGAAACAAAATCATTGGCTGCAAGTATAAATTCTAAATAAATGTTCCCTGTGATTGTAATTTATTTTGCTTATACCACATGTGGTGATTATTGTTACACAGGTGGAAGTTAGACTTTACATGGAGAAAGTATGTGTGCATGATTGGAAGGGGTAAGAGAGATACATTAGTGAGCATAAAACTCAATATTTTGTTAATCACACAACCTATAAATTAGACCTCCCTGCCCCCCCCAGTAAGTTAATGGATACTTAATAAGATAGTTACTTATGCAAAAATGGTGTAACCACTACAGTTTTAATCACTCTGAACTGATCCCTCCTCAGTTCTGTATACTAAATATAGAAGATTTTTAATTAAATCTCATCTCCTTATGTCATACCTAGGTTTAAAAGTCCTTAAATGAAGGACCATACCTCCTCTTTCCTTGGTAACATTAGAAGGAAAGAGACATTTTCTCCAAACCAGAGGAACAAAGTCCTCCTCTTAAGGAGCCAATGCCAAAGAAGTGGGAGGATTGTTATCCCCTTAATAAGATAATGTACTTAGGGCTGTAGAGATGGCTCAGCAGTTAAGGTGGTTTTATCCAAAGCCTAAGGACCTGGATTTGAGTCCCCAGTACCCATGTAAGCCAGATTCCCAAAGTGTTACATGCATCTGGAAGTCCATCACAGTAGCTAGAGGCCCTAACCACCCACCCCACACTATCCATCTATCTATCTATCTATCTATCTATCTATCTATCTATCTATCTATCTATCTATCTATCATCTATCACTCATCTATATCTCTCTGCTTGTAAAAATAATATTAAAGTGAATTGATACCTGGAAAGTTATATTTATAAATAAGAATTTTTTAAAGATTATATACAATAACCTACTGAAGGCCCTCCCCAGGTATAGTTGCTTACAGACCCTTACTGCCTAATCAGCTTGCTTTTCTGAGTTTAACTCAAAAAGCATATCTACCTCCCTACTCCCTGTATACACACACCTTTTGTTCTCTTTGAATGCTGATAAAAATCCTAAGTAGTGTTAACTTGCTTTCATTCTATTTGTCCTAATATGGAATCTGAAGTAGTCTGAAAATTCTATATACTCAGTTGGAGGTTGATGTGTTTAAGAATTATCCTATAAGGCATTCTTGATTTCACAAATATTTGTTTTATATATATATATATATATATATATATATATATATATATATATATATATATATATATATATATATATATATATATATATATATATATATATATATATATATATATATATATATATATATATATATATATATATACACTTTCAGGAAGAATTTAAGAGAAGGCATTTAGATATAGGAAAATGATGGTAGGATTATGATGGATGCTATTATAAATATAATGCTTTGGAATGAACTCATGATAAGAGTAATATTTGATCTGAGCTCTGAATGATGAAGATTTATAATATACCCTGGTGGTGGACTAGCCAGCAAAAAAGTTTCTGAGGCAGAAACCACATTGGACAGTTCATGAGTCAGAAGGGCAGTGTGAGTAGAGCAGAAAGGACAAGGAGAGAGTGGAAGCAGATAAAATATGAGTTGGTAGTGGACAGAGTACATAGGGACATGTTGGGGCCTTTGTTAATAGCAATAGGAAATAGTTTTAGAGAAGGATTGATTTGGAGGTAAATGTCATTTGGAAAGTAATCTGAACACAACTTTTGTCTTCAATGGATTTACTCTCTCAAATCATTTTTCCCTTAAAGTTATAATACAGAATATAGAAAATGCTGCCTCCAGAGACTTGGCATCCATCCTTGAATCTCAGGATCTAGATATCTGTTACTTTCATGCTGGTGAATCTAATAACATATGTCCTGTAAATGGGGCGTTCTCTTCTCTAGGTTTATGAAATACCTAAGTTTACTTTCACAATTTTTACCATTATCATTGTCTGCTGGCAGTAGAGTGAAACCACATCTTTGAAGGAGGGTAGAGTATTTCCAGTGAAGGATAGGAATGATGTTTTAGAAATTACCATTTTATTTGATTCTGGAATGTAAAGTATTAGTAATGCCATATTATTTTGGGAAAAAAACGTTTATGTATATGTCTTCATGAAAGAACCCTAAAAATGCATTTTATATAGGCTGTCAGAGACAACTCCATGTATAAAATATTAATTCTGACTACATCACTAGAAGAGTTTCTATTAAACCTTTACCTTAGCTATAACTTTAAATTACACCACTTCTAAAAGTCTTTTGCCAAAAGCATAAAAGTCTCTAAATACCAGTTATAATGGACAATTTTTTTCTTTGGCTATCATAAGATAAAACAGTAACCTTCTCTACCATAAAGTCAATATTCTGCCTTTCTCTTTCTTTAAAGATTTGCTTTGTAGACCATGAAACCTTCCCCCCCCCAACCTAAACCTAAGGTTTAAGATGTACTGAACTTGAAAGCACACACACACACACACACACACACACACACACACACACACACAAACACACTCCAGTAAGCTTTCAGACAGCTTTATTCTTTTGATTCAGATCATTAGCAACAGCTGTAGAAAAAGTCTCTCAGATTGCTACAGGGAAATGTGCTACTGTAGAGGAAAGATTTCCCTTTGGTTTTGCCTGTACAGTTTGGTATAATTTTATTTGACATTTTTGTCCCTCATACTATGAGAGCCTTTTTAAATTTCCCTTCGAAAAGTGAAGGAACAGTTTGCTTCCTTTATGCTGCTGCCTCTTCTTTGCTGTTCAAAAGGAAACCAACGTTTCCCTTTTATGTTTTTTTCTTAGCCTCCAAGTAAAAGGTTTACCAAGTGTGGGAATTGATAGCAGTAGGAGATTAGGAAAGGTCTTCAATTCACAAAAACTTCTATACTTGGTAGTTGTTCAATCCTAATGATGAGCTGGAGTTATGCTTTTCTTCCTGCTTAGGTTGGAAAACTACTCACTGATTTGACAGTTTCTACTTCAAGAATATTTTTGTTCAGGGGAATTGGATATATCAGTGAGGAGGTAAGAAGGAAAGTTTTATCACTCCCGAAATCAGTAATCCCTAATTCTACCAAGCTGTGGAGAAGTAGCTCTGTAGTTAGACACTGGTTACCTGTGAAACAATGAAAACATAACAATTCCTGAAAGCTGCTGTGTTCACAACACTGTGATAGAATTTTTACATATACTGTATTATTCTCACCACAGTTTTGTGATGTTAATATTACTGTCTTCCATTAAAGAATTTAAGTGATTTTTTTCAGCATCATGCTGATGATGTGATACTGTGAGTTTGAAACCATGTGTTTTAAAAGAAGCCTTTCTTGGCTGTTTAATTCAACTGACCTACAGGTTTATTTTCTTTCTTTCCTTTGTTTCATCATTCCTTCGTTCGTTCCTTCCTTCCTCCTTTCCTTTTTTCTCTTTCTTTGTTTCTTTCTTTCTTTGTTTCTTTCTTTGTTTGTTTCTTTGTTTCTTTGTTTCTTTCTTTCTTTCTTTCTTTCTTTCTTTCTTTCTTTCTTCTTTCTTTTCTTAATTTTTTTTGAGACAGTGTCTGATGTTCTCTAGGCTGGCCTCAAACTCTCTACATAGTTATGGATGGCGTTTAACTCCTGATTTACCCTCAGGCCTTTTTTCATTGTGAATTCAAAGGAAAAATCCTACAGCATCTACACTATCCAAGACAATAAAGGTATTCAGGAAGGAGTTACAGTGGAAGTCGATGTAGAAAGGTTGGACAATGTATCTGAAAACCACAGTGAAATGAAATTATGTGCCTGCAATGGGTTTCCAAAGCTGAAAGTGTAAAAATACAAGTTTTGTGTATTTCTTTTTTCATTGAGTAGTCTCTGAATAAAATTTACTCAGCATTAAGTATTCAGACTTTAGATAAATCATACTCCCATATTAAATATAGAAGATTCAACTAATAACTCACAGTTTCAGATACTTCATATTTTTATTCATTGTTCACTAGTTGAACTGCTTGACTTCTTGCCACCTACATTGTGATATTATCAGATAAATTGGAGCAGAGAACAGGCAACCTGGAGAAAATGGATAAATTCCTGGACACCTACCAACTTCAAAAGCTCAGACCAGAGCAGATAAAGATCCTAAACAATCCAATAACAATCACAGAGATTGAATCGGTAATCAAGAAATTCCCAAAACAGAAAAGCCCAGGTCCAGATTGTTTCTCAGCTGAATTCTACCAAACCTTCATCACAGAACTGAAACCTCTTTTTTGAAGCTTATCAGGGACATAGAAAAAGAGGGTAGGCTCCCAAACTCCTTCTATGAAGCTACCATCACCCTAATTCCCAAACCAGGCAAGAATGTTACAAGAAAAGAAAACTACAGACCCATATCCCTGATGAACTTGGATGCAAGAATCACAAGCAAAATCCTAGCAAACTGAATACAAACCCACATCAAGTCGGCTTCATCCCAGGAATGCAGGGATGGTTCAACATATCAAAGTCAATAAATATAATTCACCACATTAACAAACTCATCTGCAAAAACCACATGGTCATCTCAATTGATGCAGAGAAGGCTTTTGACAAAATTCAATATCACTTCATGTTCAAAACCCTGGAAAGAATAGCCATAGGTGACCTATACCTCAACATGATAAAGTCTATATAGAGATCTCCTAAAGCACAAATTATCCTCAATGGGGAACGACTCAAGGAGTTCCTGCTTAACTCAGGAACAAGACAGGGATGTCTACTCTCACCACTGCTATTTAACATAGTGCTTGATGTTCTAGCCCAAGCAATAAGACAGGAGAATAGCATAAAAGAGATACAAATCTGAAACGTAGAAGTCAAATTATCCCTCCTTGAAGATGACATGATTTGATATATATCAGACCCAAAGAACAGTATTAGTAATCTCCTGAAAGTGATCAATGCCTTTAGCAGAGTGGCAGGTTACAAAATTAACAAACAAAAATCAGTAGCCTTTTTATATACAGAAGACAAACGTTTGGAAAAAGACATCAGAGAAACTATCCCGTTCTCTATATCCTCAAATAAAATTAAGTAGCTGGGAATATCACTAACCAAGGTAGTGAAAGACTTATATAAGGAAAATACTGAAACACTCAAAAGGGAAATAGAGGAGGATGTGATGAGATGGAAAGGCATTCCATGCTCATGGTTAGGGAGAATCAATATAGTAAAAATGGCAATCCTGCCAAAAGCAATCTACAGATTCAACAAAATGCCAATAAAAATCCCAACCTCCTTCACAGACATAGATAAAATAATCTCCAAATTTATTTGGAAGGGTAAGAGACCTCAAATAGCTAAAACTATTCAGAGCAGGAAAAATTACGCAGGAGGTATCACCATACCTGACTTTTAAACATACTACAAAGCCATAGTAACTAAAACAGCATGGTATTGGCAGAAAAACAGACAGTCTGACCAGTGGAATAGAATTGAAGCCTCCCCTTTAATACAAGTAACTTCAGCTTCTTAGTCTTCGACAAGGGTGCCAACAATGTTAGCTGGGACAAATATAGCATCTTCAACAAATTGTACTGGACAAATTGGATAAACACGTGTAAAAAAAAATGAAAATAGACCCACTCCTTTCAATATGCACAAAGATCAACTCCAAATGAATCAGAGACCTCAATATTAACCGTACAACCCTAAACACCCTGGAAGAAAAAGTAGGAGAAACCCTACATGAGATAGGTGTAGGGAACAACTTCCTGAGCAAATCTCCAGTAGCCCAGGAAGTGCAACAGTCATTTATCCAATCAGACCTAATCAGGCTCAAAAGCTTCTGTACAGACAAAAAAACCATTCTCAGAGTCAATAAACCCCCTTCAAACTGGGAGATGATTTTTCGCCAGCAACAACTCAGACAGAGGCCTAATTTCCAGAACCTTCAGAGAACTCAAAAAAAATTAATAACAAAAACCCAAATTGCCCCCTCACCAAATGGGGTACTGAACTCAAAAGAGAATTCACAGAGGAGGAAACACAAATGGCATTCTCTCACCTGAGGAAGTGCTCAGCATCCTTAAGCATCAGGGAAATGCAAATCAAAACCACAATGAGATGCCACCTTTCCCCAGACAGAATGACAATCATAAAGAAAACCAACAACAATTGTTGCTGGAGAGGATGTGGGGAAAAAGGAACTCTCATTCACTGCTGGTGAGATTGCAAACTTTTTTAACCGCTATGGAAAGCAGTGTGGCGACTCCTGAACACAATAGACATAGAACTACCAATGGACCCAGCTATCCCTCTACTAGGCATCTACCCACAAGATGTCACATCTCGAAGAAGAAACATTTGTACAACTATATTTATCACATCTCAATTCATAATAGCCAAGAATTGGAATCAGCCCAAATGCCCTTCCATGGAGGAATGGACAGAGAAACTGTGGTATATTTACACAATGTAATATTACTCATCTGAAAGGAAAAATAAGATATTGAAATTTAGGAAAAAATGGTCTGACTTTGAGCATATCTTACTAAGCGAACACTCAAAATAACAGAGAATTGAATGCCGCATACTCTCTTTCATATGTGGTCCTTAACCAGGATAACCATTTTCTTTATGCAGACTAGTAGAAAGAAGTGAGAGGTTATGAATGAGGGGTAAGGGAAGGGGAGAGGGGAATGACTTAAGCAGGAGGCTAAACCAAATTTGGCTCAAAAACATAAAATCCTCATGAGTATACTGTAACCTAGTGAACAATTAGAGGGTGTCAACTGACAATAGGGGCCATGAGTAGTAGGGGAGAGAGTCTAATCCTATGAATACTTGATCTGTCTGACAATCCCTGATCCCAGCCACTGTTTCCTTCCCTCACTGAGCTGTTGACCAAAGTGACCCATGGGGTTCCAAAAACAAGACAGAATTCTATCAAGCTCTTGAATGACCTCCCTAGGCCTGAGGCAAAACCCTGTTGCTGAAGAAACCACTGAATGTCATCGATCAGCATTGAGAGACCCTTGAACATCCGGAATGTTATCCAGCCCCCAGATGGTAATGCAGTGCTACAAGGTACTGCACAAGCTGCCAGGGAAGCTGTTTAATGACGCTGTAGTAAACAGAGATCACTGGCATGAAACACAGACCATGGCCATGAGTAGGCTGACCATACCTTCTACTGGGAGAGAACAGTGATCCAAGAAAGGAGCACTAGTGCAATGGAGGAGCCTGGGCCTGGGGGAGACAATCAACAGCTTTTAAATTTGGCAAAATATTCCACTCAGTGAGGAGAAGCCCGTGACTGGAACTGGGGAATCAGTACGATATGCACTGGATCCCATACTCTTGGGCTCCCAAGAAAAAAAACACTATGGGACCTATTGACAGGGAGGCTTCTAAAAACAGAATCTAGGTAATTCAGAATTGTGTATATTTGTTAACTTATACTGACCTCACACTCCGATGGAGATTGTGTTTGTATTTTTCAGGATGCAACGAGAGAGTTGTGGCCCATCTAACCCTACCAAAAGACTGTAGGCCGATAGCAGAGATTCTCGCAAGAGATGAGCCACCACAGTCATACCGTGGAGGATCCATATGGAGCCCCACAGAGAATGACGGGATGAACAAGGGACCCACAGCCACAGCCATTCAATCAACACAAGATAAGCAATCTACACAGGATAAGCCAGTGAGACAGAAACCAATAATTTTCAACACAAAGCCCCCTAAGTGCACAACATTAAAGCAGCCTTAATACTCACCCACCACGACTCAGGGAACTGAGCGGAAGAGGGGGGCGGAAAGATTGTGAGAGCCATGGTGGGGGAGACTGTCCAGAGGCATGACACCCCTCAGTAACAACACACTTTGGCCAGGAGAACCAGGCTGAGTACTAGGCTATCCATGGTCCCCTGCCACAAGGACTGATCCAGACGACTTACGGAGGAGGATATCCAGCTGATTGAGGATGGGGGAGGGGGCTTTGGGGAATTGGGGATAACAACTCATTGTTTGCCCACTAAATAATGTAACTCATTATGATCAATAAATATATATATTAAAATTCAAAAGGCCGGGCGTGGTGGCGCATGGCTTTAATCCCAGCACTCAGGAGGCAGAGGTAGGAGGATTAGCGTGAATTCGAGGCCACCCTGAGACTACATAGTGAATTCCAGTCAGCCTGGACTAGAGCGAGACCCTACCTCGAAAAAAAAATTCAAAAAAAAAGGGATTGGCAGGAGCCAGTAACTTGTTTATGCCTGGTTTGTATAGAGAAATTGGGGGGACTCTCTCAGCTCCAGATGGCAGGATTTATGTGACTCTGGGCATGTAACAGATGTTGGTGGCTACAAAGGAGCTATGACCTTTGACCTTTCTCATTGCCCAGGCTTGTTATTACCTTCTTGCTGAATTATGCAAACTCCACCTAACTCAGGCCTCAAAGTGCCTGGGCTTACAAAGGTTTGTTGGGGCCCACTAGGCAGCAGAGGTGTGTTGGGCACTGCCTGTTGGTGCTGCTACTGAGGGCACGGAGAACAAAGGGTTAAGGATGTGTGAGGTGAAACCCCAATAATTCGGTAGGCGTTTCCCAGCTCCACCTACCCAGACTCCCACCCCCATGGGCTAGCCACAGAAACCAGCATTTCCATCTCAGCATGACTGGCATTGGGTATCAGAAAAACTTCCTTGTGCCCATCCCCACGTACTGGACCATGGCTAGCATCACGTATTTCCCGCCACTCATGGCCCTCCAAATGAGGTGTTCTCAGGTTGTCCCCACCCACCTTTCCCACCCACCTATCGCAGTGCAGGCTGCCAACTCCCCACCCCCATCAACCAATCTCCTTTTCCCTTCCCCATGCCCCAGATCCCCTTTTTCCTATAAAGTGTAAGTCCCCCAATTGAATAAAGAACCACGTGGATATTCAATATGCATCTGCTCGCCTCTGTGTCCCACCGTCCCTTCTGCGCCATCCCCCCAGCTCTGTGGACCCCAGCCCTGAGACAGCGGACAGCTCGCTTTGGCTCCCACCGCTTCTCTGTTTTCCCTCCACCAGTGGCCCACAGCACCCCTTGGAGGAGAAAACAACAGAGGAGCAGAGTTTAGGTTGGATGGAGAAGGCCAAAACTCCTACCTATCTCAGATAAGAATGAGATTATTGGGGTTTCAGGCCAGTCCTAACTTTCCTTTAACCCTATGTTCTCCGTGACCCTCAGCAGTTTCCCACATTTATTATTTACAATACAATAGTGCCACTGACTTAAAAAATATTTTTACAATGGTAGAACAAGTTTAGCATACAATTATGCCAATCAACTATTAATGATAAAATTTATGTTTATGATTTTGACATTTTGAATACTTACTCTGTGCTGTGATACACCATCTGACATATTTTTGATTTTGTGTTTATAGTAATTTTGGGGATATAGTTACACTAAGAAACTGAATCATTAGAAAGAGTTATGCAGCTAGTAAATAAGAGAGCCAAAATTGTAATTCACATAGCCTAGAAAAGAGCATGTCCTCCTTTCTACTTTTCAAACTATTAACAAGAAATATATATATCCATGACTTAAGGAAGAGCTTCTGGGTACTTAGGATGACAATCTAAAAAGCCTGTTCCATGACAGTAACAACACAATTACCATATCAAAAATATTACCTATCATTTATACAAAATTTACCTTACATCAAATATTCAATGTGATTATATGTGTACTTCATTTAAATAACACAATTTATAGCTGTTATATTTATTTTATAGATGACAATACAGAAAAGACCTGGTCATGGTGGTGCACTCCTTTAATCCCAGCACTCGGGATTCAGAGGTTTTTGTTCAGTAATTTTCCAGCAATGAGATGGTAACTGAAGCACTGTGCAAACATGTAGACCTGAGTTCAGATCCCCAGAACCCATATAAAGCTGGATACAGTAGCATGTGTCTGCAATTCTAGCATTCCTATGCTAAGAGGAGAGGATACCTCAGAAACATCCTCTGGAGCTTGCCACCTACCTTGGCATACACATTGGCAAACAACACAGACGGAAGTTGAGACTCAATGCATGAAGATGCCATATGACTTCCATATGTGTGCTTTGCTATGCACATGCGTGAATTTACACACATGATCCTGCATGTACACACACAGATGAGATTAAAAATGACACTGCCCTATCACCAATGTTACTTTAAAAAATGTGAGAAAGAGCCTGGCCAAAGATACTATGACTCCTGATATATATAATTCTCCTGAGCATCTAGAGGTTGGTAATATAAAGAACATGGAGCCTTCTGTATTATTTGCTGAGCTGAGACTTACTAAACCCAAATAGCAATTGCAAAGGTCAGAAAGAGCACTTTTTCAAGGAATGTATTCTGCTAATAAAAAACAGCTATGCAGGATTTTCCTACAGAAAAAACACTGAGAGCAGCAGCTTTTGCTACCACCTAACACCTTTCCTGTAGTTAGGATTCTCAGTCATATCAGTCTAAAGCAGAAAATGAAAGGACCCTGGTGTGAAAAAAGTTGGGCAACCCATCTTATAGATTCCCTGGAGCTATTCATTCCTCAACTCATGTCATTTAGAGATTCATTGTTCAACAAGAAGGAAAAAGAATAAAATAAATATCAGCCTCATTTATTTTTTGATATAGAAATGAATCTTCATATTAAAATCAAGAAATGGTAAGCATCATTTTTTCACAAAGTATAGCTTAGAAAAAAGTGAAGATGCTGTTAAAGCGAGTTTGCTGTTATCTCTTGGAGAGTGAACTAGTAGTGTGTGCCAATTTTGCAGACATTTCATGACAACCACACACTACCCTGTCATTTCACATAGAAAGCTATACTTGGAATGATTGTTTTTTAAATAAAATGTTTGTATACCACTAACTTTTTAACAGCCTCACATCCTCTATAACATAGGAGCACCCTGCTATATTATAATGGTACAGTACTATCCCTAGTACACCAATTTAAAATATATAGATAACAAACTTTCTTGAGTTTCTTTGGGCAAAAGGTTACCTATAATATTAAAAACTTTAAGGTACCAAACCCTTATAAATATATGGGAAAATAAAAATTGTATTAAGGGAAAATGAGAATGAACCCATTTCTTGAAGTGGGTTCTATAAAACATGATGCACAAATTAAAGTGCCTTAAATATATAAATGATTAATTTGTACATGATAAATTCCAACTTAAATGAGGTTATGATTGAATAGTAAATTGGAGCCACATTAGATCACGATTCATCATAGTTGAAGGCTTAGTATTCTTTTCCTTTTCTTTTTTTTATTACTTTGGGTTCTGTCCAAAAGAATTTAACTCCAGTGGTATGTTGATAAATGTTTAACAACTAGCTCTTGCTATAAAAAGGGAAAAAAAAGTGTAACCCAATTTGTATCACTTAATGATTTCCATGTCACTATGGCTGATTTCAGACAATCAAAATAATACTATGACAGAAATCAGTGTTGGGAAGACATTTGTAGAGTTAAGCTAAAATAAGTTGATGTGGTTTACCACCAGTGAAGTATGGCTCAGTATTAAGTGGTAATGATGAGGGATACTAGTCAGGAAGAAAGGTAATGAAAAGGGTCTTACCATCCATCTGTGTCCCTGGCACCATTTGAGGCATATGAATATTAATATCTTCTTTATCTTTAGCTTTATCTGAGACAAATGGTATGATGGATGGCCAATAACACCCTGGTAGATGGAATTTGAAAATTAAACAAGGAGAAAGATTTCAAATGCTATAATGAAAAATCTCCAAGTTGCTTTCAACTCATTTTCCTTCCATGGCTAGATTTAAAATAAACCAGTAATTTCTGTTAATAGCTGGTAAAGAAGCACAGCCTGGATGGATCTACTACAAGGTCAAAGATGAACCAGTATCCAGTAGTTTATGGGCCATAGAGCTAAAGAGTAAACTGATGATAAGGGAATATAATTAGCTATCCCTTCCTGACTCTTAGCTAACAAACTTAGAAGGGAAACTGATAGCAATACATGTTATTTATTCCTGTACTTATTGTGCTTTTCTTGCTATTCATGAATGAAAATTTTCCAACAATACTGTCCTGGTGAGCTAGGTGTAACAACCTAACAGAAAACCTGAATGTCAAAATGGTTTTTACTTTTCTATGTGAAAATGTTACTGAAAATAATGCCTAAACATTTCCTCTACTTTCCTTATCTAGACCCCATCCCATCTTTTGTTTGATTTCACATCTAAATTGTGTGATTTAAATTCCTTTAGTCCACTATTTCTCTGACACAATCTAGCAAACCATTCCTGTTTGTTCTAGTATAGTTTTTACAATAATTTCCATTCTCTTTGAGAAGTTATTGTCCATTCTAGAGCCCTTCCTACTTGTGATATAGGAACCTGAAATTGGGTAGAGTTGCTAGGTCCTGAAAATGAAGAGGTAAACATCAGATTGCTTATTTTTCCACATAGTAAATCTTATTGATGCACCACACCCACACTTAGGATACATAAAACCAAAAGTAATTTGGTATGAATTTTCAGTAATAGATTATTTATATTTTAATGAAAGTGAAAATTTCCAAAATTTAAATGTTTGGTTTGCTTTATTTCTACTTCATTTTATATGTATCCTAAAATAAATGAATAGTTTTTTTAAATATTTGCTTATAATGGTGATTATTCAAGGAAAATATTCTGATAGCCTTCATTGTCCTACCTAGAGATCCAGCTGTGGATATAAAGTCATATGAATATTTACTATGGGAAATCATTGACGAGTTAGATTTCTTCAATTGGGTTGTAGTAATTAACAAAATGCTAATTATACTTTTTACAACTTATGAAGATAAAAATAAAAATATATGAACTGTAGAAACTATCATGAAAGGTATTACGGTGCTGGAGAGATTAAGTGGTTGTGACCACTTCCTGTGCAAGTATGAGGACAATACAGGCCTTAGAGATCTCTGAGTTCAATCCCCGGGATCAAAAAATACAATGGGGTTAGCCAGGCCTGTCTTTAAACCAAATCCCATTGGGAAGCAGAGACTAGAGAATTAACAGGGATCAAGAAGGAAAAAAAGAGAAAAAGCAAGCACTTGGATAGGTAAGGTACTCCAGATCAACTAAGAATGTGCAGAATAATGGAAGGGGCACCGTAGATTTCCTTTGGGCTGCTGCAGGCAGGCACACATGGCTCCACATGAAAACATATGCATAATATACATTCATACACCACACACACACACACACACACACACACACACACACACACACACACACAAAGAATATAAAGTATGGGAGAAGGAAACTGGAATTCACATTGTAATCAGCTTTGACATGCTCTAGTTTCTTCTTGGATACAAACAAAACAACATTGTCTTTATGCCCTTGCCTTTTCCATTAAGCAATCAAACTAAGAAAAATGATCTTTGATCTGTTGTCCACATTTTCTTTTTGTATCAAACATTTTTCAACTCAATGTAGTTTGGTTGCCAGCCCTCTGATAACTTCACAAATTGGCAGGTGAACTAATTTCCAGATTTCATCTCTGTTATACTATCCATTAAGTTTTGGGAAATAATGACAAAGGTATCTACCCAACAGTGTTCTTGTAAATATGACTTAGCTAATTCACTGGTTCCAATAAGGTTGGCTATTACTGTTCCTTCTTTTTTTTGATCTCTATGATATTTTAAACTATTATTATCTTTTGATTTTTAAAACTCACCTACTTCTTTTTCTTTGATTTCTATTAAAATATTATACTCTGACTCCTTTCCTGCTTGATGAGTTATCTTTTTTGAAGACTTTTTCATCCAGTCATTTTGATATTAACATTCAGATATATGTGAAAATTTTTATAAGCTTGGGCAAATGTATAAGCTCAATGAACCTTTCTTTTATTATTAGAAAAATGAGAATTTAATGGTAGCTTTCTCCCAATTTTTATAAAGATAATCAATCTAGTAAATAATTTATTAACCACTTATCTTTCACTATGCCCCATTATTGCTCTAGGTAAACTGGAGAAATGTGGCTAGGTAGATATGACCTTTCTGTTTCATTAAACAAATTCTTTTCAAAATTTTAAATTTTTTCAATTTTGTTTATATTTTAAATTGTACAATTGAGGCACACATTATAGTAACTCAATACATGTATACAATGTGTAATAAACAAATCAGGGTAATAAATATTTCCAACTTTCATGAATAGTCTTTCAAAGATATTTACGTTCTTTTAACCAAGAGTTACCCCTCTGTGCTAAAGACAAAACAAACTTAATTCTTTCACTTTTCATTTTTACTGTCACATAATGAACTTTTTCAAGCATCAGCTCTCCTTCTGGTAAGCATCTCTAAGTGACCAAATCCCATTTCCTACTTATATAAAGTTGACTAATTAGAAAAAAAATGAATGTTCTATTGTGGGGAATCATATAATAAGCTTACATACATGAAATATAAATGCAGATTGAAATAATTACTGAAATTAAGGGAAATATTAATCTTACAATTACTTTCTGGTGTTGAATAATTTGTGATTGAGGCAGAAGTGAGAAAAGACCTCATGAGAGGAAGGGAACATTTTAGCTGATACCTTAGCATGTAGAAAGATCTTTTTTTTTGAGTTAATTTTTTTCTTTATTGTTCATAATGAGTTACATTGTTTAGTGGGCCAACCATGAGTTGTTATCCCCAATTCCCCGTTGCCCCCCTTCCCCATCCCCAGTCAGCTGTATATCCTCCTCCGTGGGCCATCTGTATCAGTCTTTGTGGTAGGGGACCATGGATAGCTCTTTAATGTAATAAAAAACCTCAGGTACAGCTTTCCTTGAAAAAAGAGGAACTGTGAAGGTCCTAAGGTGGAACAAGCTATCCAAAGTGTAAGAAGGCTAATGATCTTTATAACTGTGTGACTTAAGGTGACAAGCTAGAGGTGAAGATTTAGGTGGAGGCTGGATCATGTGGTCTAAAGGAGGTAGGTACTTCAAGAATTTCAAGTAGGAGAACACATGATGAATGTGACATTTTCAAAGCTCACTGTGACTACCATATGGATAATGCTGATGAGAGGAAGTTAAATTGAATGAAGTGGGTATTTGGGGTGTCCTAAAATAATAACCTGAGAGAGATGATAGCATTTTACATTGTATTGTAGTGATGGTAGTGGAGAGAAGAGGATCAATTTGAAATATATTTTACATTCTTGTTGATGGAGATTTGAATGAAAGGTGGGGAAAGATGTAAGGAATAAAAGAGGAAGAATTGAAGAAAACCTATTGTGGCTTGTATTAGGTAGTATCATTTGCTGAGATGAGAAAGAATAAGATTGCTGTACTTTTAAGGGTTAATTTATAAACATGTAAAACATTTAGTACAAAATACTTGCTCAGTTTTCTGTGCATTTGTTTTTGTTTTCTTTTCTGATCATTGTTTTACCCATTGTCCTGAGCAATGTCAATCCCTGTCAAGTTTTAAAATACCAACTGCATGATGTGGTGTGTTTGTGACTCTTAAATTGGGAATTAAAGGAGAGGAAAGGGCTTTAAGCAGTTACACTTTCTTGTCTTTCTAGTACTTTGCACACTCACTGGCACAAAGCTGAGAAGAAAGGTAAGCACTAAGGGAATGAGAGCATCAGGAAAGAAAAGGAAAAGAGAAATACAATTTTACCTGTACTTACTGTCTTTTCAAGTGTTTACTATGATGAAAGATCCATAAAAATACTAACTTTCTTTCTATTCAGTAAAATAAAATAAGAGTTGAGCAAAGGCCACTCATTCAAGCAATATAAAACTAACAAAGAAATTTATTATATTTCTTTTTAAAATGTCCTTTGTCTAGCTAAGAATTGGAATAAACCAAAATGCCCATCACTGGATAAATGAATATGAAAGTTGTGGTACATATACACTATGTAATTCTACTCAGCAGTAAGGAAAAAATGACATAAATAAATTTAAAGAAAAGTGGATGGACTTGGAACAGATCATAGTTAGCAAACTCACACAAAAACAGATTGGCAAGTACCACATTTTCTCCCTAATCTGTGGTTCCTAACCAGGTTATGCTTAATATATTAAGCAAGCCTCACAGGTGAATTGAGAGGGGATTGAAAAATTTGAGGGAGTGGAGAAAATGGGAGGGTGGGGGGGAAGACATACACTAATCTTAACCAATAATGATTCAATACTATACAAACCTTATTTTTGTATAGTAAACTCTCCAGGTAGCTGGGGGCATCATCTGGTAAGAAGGGCCCCGAAGGGGGTGGGAGGAAGCTTAACCCCAAGACAAGTGGCTCTGGCCTGTATCTCCCTGTGCCAGAAATTGGCTAATTTCCACACTGAACTGTCGAAACTGTTGATGAAGAAGACCTACGAGGTCCCTGGAACAAGCAGGCCTATGTCAAAGCTGGTTTTTTTTTTTTTTTGTTTGTATTTTTTATTGTCCATAATGAGTTACATTATTTAATGGGCAAACAATGAGTTCTTAACCCCAGTACCCCAATGCCTCTCTTCCTGATCCCCAATCAACAGGATATCCTCCTCCTTGGGCAGTCTGGATCAGTCCTTGGGGCAGGGCACCGTGGATAGCCTAGGAGTCAGCCCAGTTCCACCGGCTCTAGCATGTTGTTACTGAGGGGGGCCATGTCTCTTGATATGAGGTAGGGTGTCCCTCTAGCCTAGGATGACTTGGAATTCACTATGTTGTCTCAGTGTAGCCTTGACATCAAGGCTATCCTCCTGCCTCTGCCTCCTGAGTGCTGGGACTAAAGGCATGCAACATCACTCCTTGCTGTCAAAGCTCTTGAATACCCACCCCAGCCAAAAGAAAAGACCCTACTCCTGAAGATACCACATGCTGCTTTCGCAAAACACCTAGAAACCCTGGTGGATCCAGAAAGGAAACCAGATCCCAGATGGTAGCAAGTGTAGTGCTAGGCTTTACATGAGCTGCCAGGGAAAATTGGCCGATGATATTAGGAGAAAGCAAAGGACATTGATATAAAACATCCACAGATGTTATGAGAAAGCAAAGTATACTGCTTTATGGCAAAGACCAACAAATCCAGAAGTTAACATCTGTGTAATAGTGGCACTTAACATAGGTGGGTAATCAATGGCTTGCTGGTTGGATAAAAGATCCACTCAGTTAGAAAAGCAACCTTTATCTGGAACTGGGATCCAAGACAAATTCTTATGGAGAACAAAGAACCCAGTATCCAAATGGAAGCCCTCACTAACCAGGAGTCTACAGAGAGGCTACACTCATTAGAATCCCTCAAAATTAATGTTTGTTTCAGTTAACCTATACTGCTCTCACTCACTCTCCTTTGGAGATTCTGTTTGTATATTTCAGAAGGCAAGGAGAACCGTGGGCAACCCAGTTCCACCAACAGGACATAAGATGATGACTGACACCTAGTTAGGAGATGAATCATTTCTAATTCATCATCTAGGGCCAAAATTAAACCTTTGAAGAAGAGTCAGATGAGCAAGAGTGCTACCTCCACTGCAAGTCAGATAACCTTTGAAAGAGTAATGGAGACAGACACTAAGGATAGCCAACATAATAGTCCAAAGCAGAAACCCATAAACTCTTAAGATCTCATCAGTAAAACAGACTTAAAACTCACCCACCATGACTTAGGGAACTTAGTTGAAGAGGATATGGTAAAACTTTTATAGCCATGGTGGGGGAAAAATAACCAGAAACATCACCACCCCCTTAACAACAACAACACACACACACACAAACAACAACAACAACAACAAAACTGTCTATTGTTTGTACAATTCACCACCCCCTCCCTATGTCATGGAGCAGTCCAGCATTCCCACTGAGGAGGGAGAGCAGTGGTTTGGGAATAGGGAGGAGAGAAATGGGGGTGGCATCATAAAAACTGTTTATACAGTGTATCTAATTATTTACAATAAATAAATTTAAAAAATAAAATAAATTCCTCTTTTTTGAAGCCATTGCTATAGTGGCAGCTGCCAAAATGAAGTTCAATCCCCTTTTGATCTATGTCCAAAGCCAAAACTGTAAAAGGAATTTCACTGCACCTTCCACGTTCAGAGGAAGATTGTGTCTTTCCTAAGAGCTGAGACTGAAGTATATTGTTTGTTCTATGCCAGCTGAAGGATGATGAAGTGCAAGTTTGCAAGGACACTTTAAAGGTCAGCAGATTGGCAAATTGGTCCAGGTTTACAGGGACAACTATGTTATCTACACTGAACAGGTACAGAGGGAAATGGCTAATGGCACAACTCTCCATGTGGGAATTCACCCTAGCAAGTTGAATCAGCAGGCTAAAATTGGATAAAAACTGCAAGATTCTGGAACAGAAAGCTAAATCTTGCAAAGTAGAAAAGGAAAAGGTGAATAAAAGGAAGAAACACTTGAGAGGATGCAGAGGTAGAGTCATCATATATACAGCTTTCACTTAAGGCTTTGATGAAATTATTCTAGTCAAAAATAAAGAAATAAAAAGCAGTGTGCTATATTCGAAAGACTTGCCCCAATGTAAAGCATCTCACTAATGATATTTATCATTGATGGCATGTTGAAATGACAATATTTTGGATATTGGATAAAATAAAATGCTTTATTTAAAACAAAATGCAAGGCCCTTTGTCATATTACAGAAATATCACATATACATTATAGGAAATTGAGAAATGCATAAAATGACTTTTAAAAATAAAAATATGACATAAACAAATTATCTAGATATAACCAATATTATCATTCTGTGGTAGCTTTAGACAGACAGCCTTTAAACTATGCATATCAAATCATTTTAATTACACAATTAAAGGGCTAGAGATATAGCCCAGAGGCAGAGTATTTGCCTTACATGCTTAAGTCCCTATGTTCATTCTCAAACATACAAAAGCACCAATTACCATGCTGAGTTATTACTACATAATTATAAATAGCCTTCTGTAATAAAATAAATTATGTGTTGTTTCCTACAATAAACATGTTTCTGATTTATTCAGATTCTAAGTAAAGTAAACATATTTGTATAAATACCTCTGTGAAAGCTGTTTGGAGGTCATATTAACTTGGACAATTGAAGAAATTACCAAAACTAGAATTACTGGGTCAAATTTTATGCATACATAAAATTTAATTTGAGACAGATTTTAGCCAACGATGGTAACAAAAAGAATTCTTATAAATGTTACCATAACAGCATTACAGGAATCTCCTATTTTCTTGTCTTCTCCAATTTTAGATGAGATAGTTTTGAAATATATTTCTAACTTTAGACATAACTGCTATCATGATAGCTGTATAACTATGTAATGCAGGCATATTAAAATAACCTCATGGCTGTTATAATGATTGCTCCAGTCACTATGTGTTGAATATTTTTTATATATTGATTTATCAGTTTTGCTCATAGTTCAATAAATATCATATTATATAAAATTTCAAGTTAGAAATATGGATAATAATCATTTTAGTAATGTATGAGATTTTATTTACTAAGGTTGTTAGCTTTGTTGTTGAATACATACAGTGTATTCTAGCCTATTATTTGCATTAATTTATATATACTCTTTAATTTTAAGGTAGTCATATCTGCCTACAAACCAAAATTTATTGTTTCTTTCTTTACTTTTTAATGGGAATTTTTCCATTGTTTTAAGTCAGATTTAAATATTACATAACATTTTCTTTTATCTATTTTGATGTTTAATAAATTTTTGCATATATGTGTTGTTACTCCTAAGTCACTCCTATTCTCTGCCTTCAGGGAAGCTTTAAATGAAACCTACACAAAATATTTTACATATTTTGTATTATCACTTATGTTCTCTCTCATAAAAAAATCACAAGATAATTCCACAATTTCTGGGAACACATCACATTTATATACATTCCAATTAATGGAAGATCAGTAACCACATTCATTATGCAAATATACTTAAAGAACTTCTTAATGTTAATTTGAGGTGCGAAGAAAAGTAGATTAAGATTTTGTTTGCAGTGCTTAGTCTGTTCCACTTACTGGGCATGACAGAAACTGAATATGAAATCTGAACCAAACCCTAAAGGAAAACTAATTTGATATTTCATCAATTACAGTACAATTTTCACATCAAAATGTGATTTTGATGTTAAACACTGCCAATTTTTACAGCATTTTAAAACTCACTAAGTACTTTTACCATTATTATGTTAGGTTTAATAGAGCAGGCATTATATCTGTTTTACAGAAGAGATATATGAGGTTCACAGATGTTAAGTGACTTTCCCAAGATCCTATAGCTAATTAGTGGTAGAGCTAATATTCAAAAAGACATTTTTATTCGTTAATCATTAGTTAATTGAAACTTTTGTAACTTGATTTTATTATGGTTTTAGGGTTTAAATTTTTTTTCCTTGTCCTTTGCTTTTTTTTAATATATATTAATTGTCCATAATGAGTTACATTATTTAGTGGGCAAACCATGCGTTGTTATCCCGAATTCCCCAATTCCCCCCCTCCCCATCCCTGATCAGTTGTATATCCTCCTCTGTGGGCTGTCTGTATTAGTCCTTGTGGCAAGGGATCCTGTATATCTTAGTACTCATCCCAGTCTTCCTGGCCCAAGTGTGTTGTTACTGATGG